>LOEQ01001487.1:187594-200383 GCA_001685075.1 Bramus lutescens | reverse complement strand
TCAGTTCAGTGCTCCAATGTGGGTCTCTGTCTCTATCTCCATCCATCGCCAGCCAGCTGAAGGTTCTATGCTGATATGCAAGATATTCATCAGTGTGCCTATACGATGGGGCCAATTGAGGCATCCTCACAGCCTAGGGCCACTAGGAAATGCCATTTTCCACAGTGGTTTGTGTCATCCTACATCAATTAAAATATTCAAGACAGTCACTCAAAGGCATTTCCACAATGCACAATATTTCATTCTATAGGTGCTTTTCTTTTATGGTGATTCCAGTTTGTTTCAAATTGATAACTGATGCTTATTAGGACAGCATCTTTCATTCCTCAGAGTCAAAGAAAAATCATAATAAATTACATTATCAAATGACAGAAACTGTGCTAGCAACTTTACACATGCAATCTCCTCTAATCTCCACCATAAGTCTAGGATACCATCTAGAATTTGTTTCACAGGCAGAAAAATGGAAGTTCTCTGCATACTAGCCTCAGCATTATATGGTTTGAAAGGGCCAGGGTCATTTGAGACCAGGCAATCTTTCATATTGGTCAGTCATATATACATAATTTCTATAGGGATGATCTTCATCAAATTATTCTGCATTATTTCTACAAATATAGTTATATTACCTATGAGTTTCATAAATAGCAATGATTTGCCAGCATATATACCTATGTCTACTTCACAAATGATGATTTGGAATTCTGAGAATGTGGTTGCTTTGTAACTAATTGGCAAATTCTCATTGATGGTAACATCATGAAATTGATGTCATCAATCTAAGGAATTGGTCTGATACTTGTAGTGGAATTTCATTTATATTTTAAAAAATAAAGCTTGCCTGAAGATCAGAGAGTAAAACAGCCCCACTGGTCACCCTCACAGACCAGGCAGGTTGACACACAACTTTAGTCCCATAAACCACATTAGTTTTCCATAGAAATTGTATGATGCATACCTTTAATTCCAGTGGCACATGCTTTTAACCTAAGCCCTAGAGAAGAATATAAGATGGGAGGTTAAAGTTCTCACTCTAAGTCTCATTCTGAGATTCCTGGAGGCAGTATTGCTATTTCAGACTGAGGTAGAGGTAAGAGACAGTGTCTGGCTGCTTTGCTTTTCTGACCTTCACATTGAACCCCAATTTCTCTCTCTGAGTTTTTATTAATTGTACATCATTTGGCACCCAACATGGGGCAGGAATTTACAAAGAAAGCTGTTTTTCTGAGGCTTTTTAGCCAACGTCACAAGCTGGAGCCAAACCCAAACCTAGCTACCTGGGTTTTTGAAAAAAGAAAAACTAGAGTTCCCAGCTCTCATCCACCCAAGTTTAGCTTCCATGTAAAGATGGAAAATACGCAAATAATCTGGATGCTTTATGGTATTGTGATATCTTTGAAGTGCTTGGCTGCTGAGGAAGGAGCAACAGCTGCTAAAAGACATTTTATTATAAATACTGCTGGATTGATCCAACCTATATATTTTGAAATCGCTTTAACTTCAAAATTTAAATAAAAAGATATGTTACTTTGAAGAAGAGCTTTGGCTTCCACAGGAAGTGAGAGGCTGTGGAATAATTCTGGGTTAAGAAAATAATGTTTGATCAAGGAAGACCCTCTGAAAAATCTCTAATAAGAGCAGATGACCAGATGATCCATTGTTTTAGAGCACCTCTGTTGGAGTTTTCTCTGAGTTTTCCATCCAGAAGGGTTTCAAGGCTGCTGCCTGAGATGATCCAATCTCACAGAATACACCAGTCAGGTCTTCACCATAACCCTAAATTCTTTTGGGTCCCCAGAAGACTATAAGTGTCCACAATCAGCAGGAAGTAGCCTAGAAAACTATGCCCACATTTCCAAAAATTAAATTATGGAGGTCTGTCTTTACTTAGTGTGTTGGTTACAAGTTGTTATAGATAATGGTCAAGAAAAAAGCTAAACAAGGGGAATTATATTCAAGGTTCTTGTTTTGAAAAGAAAAAAATGAAGGATATAGATATGATCTTGTTTTGAAAAGGAAAAAGAAATAAATATGATAGAATAAAAGAATAGATTATTGAATTTATTCAGAAAAGAAAAAAGGGAGGTTATAGATAAAATTAATAGGTAGATTATTGAATCTACTTTTAAAAAGCAACTATTAGTTTTAAATGTTTTACCTTGGATTGGACTTTTATATAATGTATATAATTTTATATATTGAGATTAATTTTGTTAGAACATACTCTACATATATTTTTACTCTTGTTCAAGATTATACTTATATAACTCATTTAACAATGTAATGCAAAGTTATTATGACCAGCTTTTTAGGATAATAAGGAAATGTAGGTTAGTAATAAATCACCTAGTATAATCAAACTTGTAGTCATTTTGGTATGTTTTCAAAGCCAAACAAAGATATATTTTAGACAGGCCATTTTCAAAAACTTCAGAGTTCTACATAATATGACATTTAAGATGTTTTAATAAACTAGGTTCTTTTATGACAATTAGACATGTCTGCTCCTGGCAGTACCAATCTACTTCAGAGAAGATATGAGCACTGAAGAATCTTCATATGGAATTTATTGTCTTTGTGGCAAACGTAAGACACTGGGCAAGAAAATGCCATTGCCTCAACTGATGACAGTATGCTGTCCTAATTAGACATGCAGGAACCAAAAGAAAGTGATGGCCAAATATTATCATGACAAAAAGGGACAGCCCTTCAGAATATCCTGCTTCACTGAAAAGATTGTTGGATATGCTAGGCCTATAGGCCAAAGATGGATGACCCAACATTGTAGAAACTTTGGGTGACTATCCAGGCAACTGGTATTTCTGTCATTATTCAGTTTTTGGAAGTGACTTGCTTGAACTCCCTGATTACTCAGTTAATATTATTTCTTTCTTGGGTCTCTTAAGGAGTTGAAGATTAGATAGTTATAGTTAGTTTACCAGATGCAGAAAGCAAGTTATGATAGAAAGTAAATTAGGTATAAGTCTTTGAACTCACCAAGATATGATAGATAGATATTGAGGATTTTCTCTAAATTTGTCAAATGCAAATGGATTAGAAATTGATGATGTATTTATTGCCTGTATATATTGTATATAGTAATTGTACTTATTGTATATTGTTTCTCTTATATTAGTTATAGGCTTCTTTTTTATTTTAGACAAAAGGGGGGATTCAGTGGCTTTTCATTTGTATTTTAATAAATAAAGCTTGACAGAAGTCAGAGAGTAGAACAGCCCCACTTGTCAGCCTTACAGACCAGACAGTATGGCACACACCTTTAATCCCATAGCCATACTAGTTTGCTATAGATACCAGGTTGTGCATGCCCTTAATCCCAGTGGGGCACACTTTAATCTGAGCCCTAGAGGGGATTATAAAATGGGAGAAGATAACTCTCACTCTCAGTCTCATTCTGAGATTCCTGGAGGCAGGATCTCCATTTCAGACTGAGGTAGAGGTAAGAGTCAGTGACTGGCTGTTGCTTTTCTGACCTTCAGGTTGAATCTCAATTTCTATCTCTGAGTTTTTATTAACCATGCATCAGATATATTTATATCATATGCTGACATACTGATTTTTCAAAAAAATCAGATATTGTTCAAAGAATTTCTTTTAGATTAGTGGAAACCAATGAACTGCAATGAGTAGATTACATGAAAATTCTGACATGTAAAACACAACATGACTACCACAATATGATTACCAGGAATGGGAATGAGGAATTCACTAAGTTTTTACAATAGAAAACTTTATCCACACAAATAATATAAAACATGCAGGCTTAAAAAGTTCAGTAGAGAACAGAGTCTACCACAGTCTCCAAAAACTGTCTTATTCACTGTTTTGTTGCTGTAAAAAGACACCACGACCAAGGCAACTCTTATATATAAAAAAAGAACATTTAATAGAGGGTTCGCTTACAGTTTCAATGATTTAGTCCAGTATTATCCTGGCAAGAAGCATGGTGGCATGCACAGAGCTGGAGAAGTAGCTGAGAGCTTACATCCTAAGGTATGAGTTAGAGAGAGACACTGGCCCTGGTGTGTGTTTTTGAAACCTCAAGGCCACCCCATGTGATATACTGTTGTCTGAGGTTTTCTGTCCAGCCCAGTTCCTGCAGTCATTAGGTTCCAAAGAAATCACGCAGAGGTCTAAATTAGTTATAAACTGATTGATCCATTAGTTCAGGCTTCTTATTAAGTCCTATAACATATATTAGCCCATTATTCTTGTCTATGTTAGCCACGTGGCTCGGTACCTTATTCAGCGGGGCAGTCACATCTTGCTTCTTCTGTGATTTGGTCAGGACTACAGAGGAATGTGCTTTTTTCTTCCCAGAATTCTCCTGTTCTCATTGACCTGCCTCTACTTTCTGTCTGGTTGTCCCACCTATTCTTCCTGGCTACTGACCAATTAGCCTTTATTTAAAATATAATTGACAAAATACAGACCATGGTTCCACATCAATATACTTCCTCCAACAAGACCAAAATCCCTAATCCTTTTCAAATAGTGCCACTCCCTGATGACTCAGTGTTCAAATATATGAGCCTGTTGGGGCCATTCTTATTCAAGCTGTCACAGAAACATTTATCATCATTCTTAAATATTGTCTTCTGAATTTCTATGAAGAACCATGTAGCTGCTTTGGATAATTCTTTTCAGAGTGTCAACAACTTTTCTTGGTACGTTAATCCAAGTCCCTCACCACTGTTAGTGGAATTCTTACCCAAACGTGGCATACTCAGGATCAAGGTTACTTAGGAGAAAGCATGGCTGATTTCTGGTAATAAGTTAGATAGCAGACAGTAGGTCAGTAGCTGGGTTTCCAGTGAAGATAGGCCCAGAAAGGATGGGAATTCCCTAGTTGTTTGTTTGAAGGAAGTGATCCTAGAGAAGCAACTTCCTATATACCAAGCAGTCTTAGACTCTGAGGATAGTGTAGGGCACAGAGCCAATGAACATTCTAAGCTATGGGTAGTGGCATGATTGGACTCATTCAATTTAGGGCAACTGATTTTAACGAGATTTTTAAGTTGCCCACCGGTTTTTATGTGTTTTTTTTATTCCAGCACTCACAAATATAATTAAACACAAATTCAATAATATTTTATCTTAACATAAGCCATTTTGTAATGAATCAAATTCTTAAATAGCAACTATCATTTTATTCACTATTTCCTTTATCTTTTGTGCTGAGATACAAGGTCCAAAATACCCCGCTGTCTACCACAGCACACCTGAGGCCAGCATTTGCTGCTGATTATTTCATATCATTGCATGGAGAGCTACCCAGTGAAAATAGGCTGTTTTCCAATGTTTCTGTGGCATTATAAACACAATGCAGTGTGAGGGAGTTTTGATTCTTAAATATGACAGTTTATTTTGGTGAAATTATAACAACTTTTAAAACTCTTTCATTGTGTTCCAAAAACTTAGCAACTTTTAATTATCATAATTGTTTTCATTTTTCAATTAAATGTATAGCATCTCATAAGAAACATTTTGTTTCTTCAGTTAGACAGGTTGAAGCCCCAAAGAGACAAGAAACAGCTTAGCTGATTCTAGCCTACATTTCTAGCCACAGCAGAACTCCATGTGTGGGAAAGACTAATTCATTCACCCAAAGGGAGAACAAAGGGACTTCAGAAAAATGAAATCCATAGATCACAGCAGAATCTGTGTAGTTTTCATTTTCACTCTTTTCCCAGGACTACTTTAAAGCTTGTCCAAGAGCTATAAAGGTTCAGAAGAGAAAAAATATTAAAAAGATAAACAAAAATTTTTCTGAAATGAGGTGGGGTGGTGCCTATATTTGAGTTTGGACATTGTAGAATGAAGATTTAGTTAATAATGCTCCATAATTATTACCTTTGTGAACATGGTGAGGTCACATTTTCCTGTTAGATATTCTTTCCTATTCTGTATGAGATTGCTGCTTGAAGCAATTAAGAGTACCGATATTGTAGATGCATTAAATATAACCAAAAGGTTCTTTAGTTGGTCTCAAATTTACTGCATACAGTGTACAGGTTGTCCATTTAATATCTAGGCATGCCCAGGTGAAGGGGAGGAATGAAGTCCAAACTGAGGTCAGTTGATAAAACCACGTACTCAGGCATAGGAGTGTAATCCTTTTTATATTTGGTCATTCACATAAATGGACTATTTACTGGAGTCATGGTGGTACAAAATAAATCGGGGTTGCTTTTAAGTATTACATAAAATACTCTTATACATACTTCAATTGCTCGCATGTCAAAGTATAGGAATTACATTTAAGGAATCTGGGTACTGGACCTGCCTTACTGGAAATCAATAATTTTAAGCTATTTTCATAGCTACTTTGAGCTCCTACTTGCTCATTTTCAGAATAAGGTGGTTTTCTTCCCTCTAATCTGGAGAATTCATGTTTCTTACTTGCTCTGAAAATGGAGACATGTTCATTATTCAATGACGGCTCTAACTGCATCTTATCCAGTTATCTACCTTATTAAAACATTCCCGGCAATCTGTAATTGGTTCCTAAGATCAACAAGCTAAATATTTAAAATCCAGAGAAACTATACAACCAGGCACCGCCTGTGCAAATGAGGCTGGGCATTCTTTGTTCGTGGCAGAAGGCTTGTGCTCATCCTCTATCTTCTTTCTCCATCATGTTGAGTCTCCACATTCCCTTGCCCATCGCGCTCAGAAATTACTCGCTGGCGACGTGTAAAGGATAATTGTCTTAATTATTTTAGCCTAAACAAATAAAACTGAACATTACAAGATGGAGTTGCCTGTCGGCATCTTCAAGGCCAGCTGTTCTTCAGCTTTCTATTTAAGTTGCACTTAAAACAGTGGGTTCATAGGCGCATGGGCAGTGTGCTAAGAACGGATCTATGGGGGCGCCAAGCACAGTTTTGCTTTGTAGGAAAAAAGTTGAGGCTCCAAGCAGATCAGTGGCTGGCCCTGGTTCCCTCCTCATGAGCAGAAGTCTCTGAATAAGGAACCAGTACTTTAAGGCTTTGGGTGTGTCACCTATGCAATGACAGCTAAGTTTTGCCAGCTGGCCGTGCTGCTCGCCTGCATCTTGCTTTGCAGGAACTTGCACCTCCCAAGCTATACATAACAACATTGGGCAAGTTGGCAACATGATTTCTCTCTCTAGAGATCACACACTGGGACCCTGCTACTGACTGTCCATCAATTCCCATGCAAGTTTTATGTCTTTCTAACTAGGTCTTCAGTGTTCATAGTTCTCTAAAATATTATTACTGTGCTTTAATTTCTTCATAATACTTTCCAAACTTTAATAGTATGTTTACATTATTCATGCTGTACTTGAAATTGCATTTCCCCCCCTCAGTCATAATGAGAGTTCCATGAAAACAAGGCTTTTTTCTCCCTTTTCTTTACCCCAGTTCCTAGAAGAGTGTCTGGCAGATGGTGGGTGCCTAAGACCTTGCTGTGGGAGAAAGAATGAATAAGCAATGGCTTAGTTTCCAGGTTTTATTTTGCATTCTTAGTAAAGAAGCTTGTTGATTTGGGTGCTTCTATGAAATCTGATTAGCAAAATTGAAGCTGTTTAACAATCTTTGAATGTCAGCTCTGTTTTCTTGTTCACATTGAAATCAGACTTACTCCCTAGTCTCATGTGGCATGGGAGGTTAGTGTATGTGGTCCTGGAATCACAGAATCTTTTCATGTAAAACAAGAGATTCAGAAGTCAGTACACTTAGTACAGTGCCTTGCAGTCCAACTGAAAACTGAGCTTCTCTTTGATAATCATTTCTGATTATGGATATTTACTTTCTATTCTGTGTTGACTAGGATGCTCTGAACTGTGGTTTTCACGACCATGGAAGTCTCAGCAAATTGTCATATTAATTACATTGTTTATCTGAAGCCTAAAATATTGATGGATGCTCGGCCAAAGGTCCCCATGGAAGCACACTGACAGAGCTTCTTTCCTATTACATTTTCATTTAGCTCACTCCTTATTTTCTCATCTATTTTCTTTAGAATTTCCTCATGTAAGGGGTTATTATTCACTGTGAGAACATTTTCTTTTATGGAGGCAGAGAAGTATTGAGCTTACAGTTGTGCAAGGGCAAATTCAGAGGCAATCCAAGCCAGGCTCTGGCCTCTGTGCATAGCCAAATCCATCACGCAGAGGCAATGAGACAGTGAGTGATATTCTTTAATTAGTTCTGTCCACAAAATGTGGTTTTTCAGGGGCAGAAAGAATTGCTGCGTCTTTATACAAGTGTCTTCACTTGTCCTTCAAGGCCTATTTTTTTTGTAGCCTTGAGTGAAATTTTATTTGAAGATTAATCTTCCCTTGCTTTAGTTTGACATAAAATTTAAAGCTGATATATCCAACTTTTTTAATGACTTCATTTACTTAGACATTCATGAGACTGGAATACATGGCCCTCAGGAGGTAAAAAGTGCACTTTATCATAAGTGGGGCATCTGTGTACTCAGTAAACTTTCTAACGTGTAGGAAGAGTCCTCTATGTTTGTGAGTGAAAGAATGATTTGTAAAGAAATGCAATAATGAATAAATAACATAAATCAGTCATCTTTTGCCAGAGGAATATTTGCAATAAAGAATCAATAAAGTAATTTTGCTTGTATAATTATCTGGTAATATATCAGCCCCCTGACTCTCTCTGGGACAACTCAAGAGCTCCTTTGAAAGCCAATTGAGACCTCCACTGTATGGACACCATGGTTTGCCTTTTCCTCCTACTCTATCCTGCTCTGTTTACGTAGTTTCATTTTATTTTGAGAATTTAACCACTGTATGTACATCACTCTGGCTCCTGTGACTCCTCAGTTAACTTTTTCCCATACTGCCTTTTTGAAATTTTTCTTTAAAAATTACTATTACCTATATATATATAACATACGTATATACACACATGTATATAGACCTACCTAGTTCATTTAGTTTTACTTATATTTACATGTGTCCATGGAAGACCACTTGGGATTGGTAAATCTATGCGGGGATTTGTTACTTCTGGGAGCTGTCTCTCCCTCTCTTGGCTGCCATGGACCATCTGTGTCTTTTATTCTATGGATGGGACCATATGAACTTTCTCTTGTCCCTACCAGCATGGCAACTGGTGTCGTCAGTATGCTTCTTCAGAAAACCATATTGCTGAGAGTCTATGGTTGAATTTGCTCTTTCCTCTCTAGGGGAGATGATTGACCAGCAGGTATTCCAGACCTCTGGCCCTGTGAACCACTCTGACCTTTCTTCCACACATTTTCTTGAGCCTTTGGTATAGACGTTGTGTGACAGACGTATCAGTTGCTGTTGCGTACTCCAGTCATTTATTCTTTGCGTTTTGAGAATATTTGAGAGAATAGCATCTCTCTAATATCCTCCATCAATAACCAAAAGAATCGGCGAGCAGTGAGAGATCTGTGAGGATAAATATTTAGCAAGCGGAAACTGGCAGTAGTAAGTTCTTTTAGGTTCATGTTTTTTTCCAGCCATGGCTGGTTCTTTCACTAGGTTTACAGTAGCAGTTATAAATTCCCTCCTGTTGAGCAGGACTTAATCCAATTAGAAAACTATTTCTTATCCCCAAGATACTATTGACCTCTATAATATCTTCTCTGGCCTGACATCACTCCAGTTTATAAAAACCTAAAAACTTTGCAACTATGTAGGACTACCAATAGCACCTTCTAGTATGCGAGCCAGTCTCCAGAGAGGAGGGTTTCCGGTCAGTTCCAGGCTTGATTCTTCCCGGTTCCAAGTCTGAAGTCTATGTGTCTTCAGTAATATGGCCCTACTTTCAAATTCTGGGAGGCAATCTAGAACTGGCAATATAATTTGAGGGGTTTCTTGAATTCCCCCAACCAACAACTCAAGAGGAGCATTTTCTTGCCTGGGTATTGGAGTTTTGTTAGAGAATCCACAGTTTTGTGGGAGATACTATCACCCCAAATGAAATAACTTTCTTAAACTGTATCCCTATACTTAAACACTTTATGTAATTCCAGGAAACATAAAATTATCCCCTATATCTTTTCAAACACTCTTGGTATTAATGTTCTTTCCTCCCCCGTTTCCATCTACACTGGTTTCTAACCCTCTCCTCAGTTAAACTACCCATGTTCCCATTTCCCCCTTCACAGCACATGCCCTGCTCACCTCTTTTTACAGACGCACGTCTCATCTTAACATTCTGACAGAACTCTACTGTACGAATCTCTGCAATCAAACATGTTGCAAGGAAGCCAAACTTAAGGCACCATCTGAGACTAACTTTTCTCACTTAATAAATAAAGGACTCTATATACCCTAAAAGACTATCACAGGAATTACAAGTGTAGAAAAGAAAGGTCCCCATTGGATTTTTGTTGGTGTTAATTTGTGTACTTCTTTTTCCTCATAACCTTGGATGTATCCTAGATCTTCTACCACAGAATAAGTAGGCATACATAATAGCGTGACAGAAACCTGAAAATATCACCTTGGATTTTTTTTTTAAACCCGAAGAGTGATAGCATGGGGAAAGGTCAGGACACCCAAGGGTCAGGTCATTTTATGTGGACTCTGCAAATACAGCCTGAAAGTTTGTGTTTTGCAGTTTGCTTGCATTAAGTTCAGGTTTCTTTCTTTTGTAAACATGAGCAAAAAGAAAGAGAATTTCTCTTTGCCTCTTCAATGGCACTGCAAACATTTTTTCCACTCTGTTTTCTGGGGATTCAGAACAGCTTCATCAGCAGAGAAACAAACTGGTTACCTTAACAGTACTGCTTGTGAAAATTTTTCTAAGAACCCTTTAGTTTCTCTGTATGACTGTGTCCTCCAACATTTGGGTCTATATTGGAAGAAAAATCCACCAGGGTTCAAGGAAGACAGAATCCTCCCCAAGACCTTCGCCCCTCTTCTCTGAGAGAAACAAACATAATTATTCAACTTACATCACTAAACGAATACCATTTTATACATTTGTCCCCGTGAATCTAATGTGTAGAAGTAGATTCTTGGCACTGTGCTGGATATCTGTGCTTTCATTTCTCTCCCTGTAATGTAGCAGTGGGGTCTGTCTTAGAATGGCAGTAGCAGTGGGTTCTATCTTAAAAATGGCAGAGAAGTTTGTTCAAATATAGAACAGATACAAGTTCATTCAAATATACATCCCCTTTTTAGTGGCTTCTTGACATCAAAAGAAGGAGAAAAATGAGAAGGAGAAGAAGGAGGATATGGAACAGGAGGAAGGAGAGAAAGGGAGAAAGGAGGTCAAACTACTTCAGGACATGGATCTGGTGTTCTTAGAACCAAGGGGTGGGGCTAGTGTGCATTTAGAGGAGGAGTAACAGAGAAAGAAGGAGGAACAAGGAGAGAGAGAGAAAGAGGAAGAGAAGAGAACAGGGTGGAGGAAAAACTAAGGACATGGATGTGTGATCTTGGAGTCAACGGGAGGTCTTAGTGCATATTTTGGAGGAGAAAGAAGACAGGAGAAGGAAGAAGGAAGGGTAAGAGTTGGAGTTACCATTTAATGAGACTTTCCTACAGTAGAATTTCATTATTCAGTTTGAGTAAGCTGTTGTAATAATGCTTCACAAAAGAGAAGAAACTCAAATAAAAGGACTATGAACAAAATAAATCACTCCCATGGCCACATTATCATTTGACTGTTGCATGTTGAGATCAATATGGTGGCTATTCTTCAGGCTTTGGGATCTGCTAGGGTTGGAGCCAAGAAATGGGATCAGTGCATATTTTGGTTTTGTGTGTTTTAGGCCTGAGATAAAGGGTGCATAGCCACCTGAAACACCTCTTTCTCAACAAGGCAGCTCAGTAAGTTATACTGCAATTCTCTAACATTTGCTGTTATTATTCATCATAGCCTACCTGTGTTTACATATAAATTGTATGTTAAACCTTGAGACTTTGAGGGGCAATAGGTCTTCCTCATCTCTCAATGAAATGCTTCAGAAATTTTTTGCTAGCTGAAAGCACTCAGTATATAGCTTTTGGTTAAGAGATAAATAAATGAAAAAAAAAATTTGCATGAATGTGCACCAGTAAGTTCTAAATGAACTGTACTCAAACGATGAATAGTTGGCACTCAAACGATGAATAGTTGAGCTATAATTTATAATTAAGACAAACTGAACCTGCTTGGGCAGTTGCTGAATCCTTTGAAGCTGCTGTTATGCAATACAAATGGCAAAGTGCCTTTTCATGCCAGCATTGGCTTTCTATGCTGGTGGCTTAGACCACTGATCTGAACTAGGACGCTTGCCTTTTACATTCACTCATAAGAATGCATTTTAAAAATTGATAGAATTTGGTGAATATGCACAGAGGACTCTGAGCTTTTCATAGCACAGCATTTGGAATTATCAAAGAAAAGCAGGTATCTGTAGTGTTAATGAAATATTCCAGTGACTCAATCACTTTTCCCCAGTGAGAGAATTCCAAAAACTCTTCCACTGCAATAGAATGAAGTCAATGAAACTTATTTACAGAGGCACTGCTCTAAAGGACAGTGCTGGGAAATGTCCACAGGGATAGTGACATCAGTTATACTTAAATCTTCAACTTTCAAACATGAATGTGCTGGGAATGTTGTTGATGTTTTCTGACTATAACATTTCTTCTTTGTAAAATGGAGGTAATAATATCTAAATGCTAACTTGACAACAGATAGTCAATCTATGTATCTACTGTAAAATTTCCCCTTCTCTTCTGCCTCATTTCCTCTCTTCTTTCTCCCTCCCTCCCTCTGTCCCTCCCTCTATCCCTCCCTCCCTCTGTCCCTCCCT
>LOEQ01001487.1:166447-187423 GCA_001685075.1 Bramus lutescens | reverse complement strand
TTCTCCCTCCCTCCCTCTCTCCCTCCCTCCCTCCCTCCCTTCCCCCTTCCTTGTTTTCTTTCCTTGTTATTGATGCTCTGTTTTCTTCTTCATTCCCTCTCTTGTTTTTCCCTTTCTTATTTGGATATAAAATCACTTGAAATTAGCTTTTATGAAAGCACAGATATTACTACCATTATCTTCTTAACATTTATTTAACCATTATCTTAGTTTGCCAAAGAAATACAAAATTATTTTTTTACTATATATCATTGTATTAACTATGTGAACTCTATTAGCATTATGATGTGGGTAAATGGGACTAAATTATTAGATAATCTGAATCCAATTTCATTTATGACCAGAAATAAGTTACACATGTTACTTAGTCTTTTTGAACCTTCATTTCCTATAGGATATCAATATTTATAGTTATTGAAGGCTTGCAGATCTATTCCTTCAACATCTATTTACTTATTGATAGTCTCTTATTTATTAATCCATCCATCTTTCTACCATAAGCACTCCTTGTGCCACCCCTGAAGTTAATGTTTTCAATAAACAGATAGTTATTCATGTCAATTTGGAGCTTCAGATAAGTCACTGATACTAGCAAAATCTTTGCTGAAATTGAGGCAGTCAGGATCAGTGAGAGGCCGTTACATGTATAACAGTATATCATTTAACTAAATAAAACTGAGTCAGAGGCCTAAGTACATAAAACATGTTTTGAGTTAACCTCCAAATCTAAAAATTTGGATTCACCAAGTAGGTGAGAGAGTTAATATCTGTACTCAGTCATCAGGGAATATTTTAAATCACAAGATCTTCCACCATATTCTAATTTATTTGATATACATCCACCTATATGTAGGAAAAACAAATCTTCTAAATATTAATGGAGTCAATCTTACCTATTATTTTTCATTAAATATGAGCAATGCAAGCATATATCATTTTTTTCTAAACTACATTTTAGATCTTAGTTGACTCCTTGCAGCCTCAAAACAACCCATCCTTCTACTTCCTTTTCTAGTCTTTCTATTCCCACCATTCTCAGTGCAGACTGTGTGGATTTTTCTTCTGGGGACGACAGCCTCCTAATTGGTTACCCTGACCTGGAGTCAATGCTTCTTCACTTCCATTCCGCTTCCAATCTGAACATCCTTAAAGGTGCAGCACTGACCATCACATCAAGGCAAAGCTCACCCATTTCACTGCGAATAAGGAGCACACCACTAAGCACAGAACACATCGCTGTTTCAGTGTCACTTAAATCTGTTCCTCACCATCCTATTAACACATCAAGATAGTGAGGAACTGAATTTTATCCCCATTTCTGGAATTTCAACATACCCGTGTGTTTCCACACTTCTTTGCCTTATAGAAACATCCTTTCTGCCAGGGACTTAGCTGAACCCATGATCATCAGTGAATCAAGGTTCTGTCCTCCGGAAATCCAGTTCTAACCTCACCACATACCTATGCTTAGTCATTAGTCCTATGACAAGGTACCTGTTCTTGCTTCAAGAACCATTTTGGTTCACTACTGACTGCAAACACTATATACTTGATGATAAAATATTTCTGACACTCATGCTGTGCCGGGGATGGCTGATTACAAAGGTTCATGATCCCAGCATCACACACAAATTAGCTAGACATTTAACAGACATTTGTGCAATTAACAGAGTGAGTGAAATTTTTATAGCAACAGCAACCTGGTCGTTATTACACATTAAAAAAATTTTTAAATGAGACAGAAAAATTTCCATACAGCTTGATTTGTCTTAATGCATTGTTTCCCTGTCATATTATGTCAGAGATCAAAAGATAGTTGTTTTTCTTTCTAAAAATTCAAAGCAGCTTTGTTTTTACTGCTTTCACGTCCCTTGTATTAAAGGGAGCTTTAGTGGTTGACTTTAATATAACTTGATTGTCTCCACATTCATATCCCTTGATACATCACTTTCACCACAAGTCAGCACGATCCAAATCTCTTCTTAATTATGTTCCTTACCTGCTGCAACAGCAGTTGCTGAGACTGTGTCACTGGCTCAAATGATTACACTGATGGTAACGGCACACATTCCCACAGGGCAGGGGCGTGTAGTGGACTTCAAAGGGCTCATGCCAAGTGGTGATGTATATTGTAGTCCAATTAAAGCTTAATTACAGTGGCATGCTATATTCTGATTTCTGCTTGTGTCGTATATAACCTATCCCTGTATTTTCTACAGTTACTTACATAAAACCTCCCAAGTCACACCAGCAGAACACAGCTCAAACTCTCCAGTACACACCCATGGGAGTCAACATCAGGTGTTCAGTGGGGACCAGATTCCTTTACATAGACATGTAGTAAGTCTGACATAATGCTAAGTCTTCTATGCAATATCGCATTGATCCCTAGAGGCAAGTGTTACAAATCTCAGTACCACAAGGGAATGATACAATTCAGGAACACTCTATGTCATGCTCAAAGTCATGAGATCTATCATCCCTTGACTGCATCCCAATCTTGGCCTCAATTTCAACACTGCAGTACTGATACATAACCTGAAGGAGAGGGGAGAGAGAGAGAGAGAGAGAGAGAGAGAGAGAGAGAGAGAGACTATAATTATTTAACATAAAGATTGAACCATGGTAAAATTGCTTCTCTCTCTCTCTCTTCCTAGATGTGATCTTAGGGGGACTTCACATTTTGATTCTAGCCACTCCAAGAGCTGTCAAGATTTCTGAAAACAGATTTTGGGTTCATCACTCTCCACCCCAGCCTTGGAAGAAAACAAACAAAGAAACAAAACCCAAAGGAGAAGTCCAATAGATAGATATTTTTGTGGCTCTATTGAAAGATTCTAAGGGACTTTGGTTTGGGCATTTTAAATGGTCCTCTGTTTTGGATTCTCCTATCTCTGCCTAAGGCTTATGAAATTAAACTTCCTATAAACTTGTGCACGGTCCTAATGGGATAATATCTAATTGTTCTTTCAAAAGGAGAAATGATGACTGGAGAGAGAAATGAGATAGGAAAGCTAGTTACCATAACCTTGATTTATATTTCAGCCATAAATCAAAATTTTCATTGGGCCTACCTGGGATTAAAGCCAAAAATGATAGAATTGTTTGGGGAGTCTAATCCTAGATCAATTCTTAAGTAATTTTAGGGTTACCATTTCAAAATGGTGACTTTTATAACAGGCATCAGGGAAAGTTAGGCTTGGAGCTACAAGATACCCAACAAATAAAAATATTTATGTAGTCAGGTCACTCACTGATCTAGAGACCACCCCTCAGGTTCACCTTAAGCCATGCTAAACATGTAGGTAGAATAATTATCCAAATTTTAATGAATATTATGTTGTTCTTTCCCAAAATTCTCACTTAGGTATATTATTCTTGGGAATACAAAAGCAAATGTCTACTTACTACAGAGAGACCAAAATACAGATTAAAAAAAATCAACTTGGTAAATCAATGAGTTTTATTGGGAATAATTACAGGAATTTTCATAAGGGTTTATTTAACAACTCTTTCTCTCTGTCCTGCCAGTTCCCAAATGATGACAAGGAGACTTATTAATTATGAAAACTCTACCTCAGCTTAGGCTGGTCCCACTAGCTCTTATAACTTAAATTAATCCATTTATTTTAATGTGTCTTCTGTCACACGGCTTATTACCTCATCTCTCTGTACTGTGCATGCTTCTTCTTCTGCATATGGCTGGTGACTCTGCCTTCTTTTTCCCACATTTCTCTCTCTGCCCAGAGGTACTGCCTATACCTTCTGCCCAGCTATTGGCCATTCAGCTTCTCATTACACCAATCACAATAATACATTTTCACACAGCGTACAAACATTCCACAACATTTTCCACTTTTTGTTTAAGTGAAAATGAAAGGTTTTAAAGCTAATACAGTAAAATTATATAGAGTAAGAGTAACCATCAAGTTAGAATTACATTCACAATGTTCAGTCCATTTGTTTTTTGCCAAATTTGGAGCAATTATTATCTATCTTATCTTGATGAGTCCGAAGTTTTATACCTAAATCATTTTCTATCATAACTTGTATTATCTTCTTAAAATACCTTTCAGACATTAAAAAAACCTCTTAGATAAACAAGTTAAACTTTTATGTTTTTACACTTATAAATTTTATGTTTTATATATGTTTCTTTCTGAATTTCATAACAAGGAAAACAGTGTAATTATCTAGTCCTGAATTCCCATCAGAGACCCAAGAATGATAAAATATTACTTGAGTAAACAGGACGTGCAGAGAAATCAACTTTCGAAATTATAAGAAATAAAAGAAATAGCTATTTGTAGTCAGGCTTTTTTGTTGTTACCATTGGCTTCCCAATAATGACACAGACACTTACTATTAATTATGAAAGCTCAGTCAAGAGCTTAGTCTTAGTTCTAACTAACTCTTATAACTTAAATTAACCCATATCTTTTAATTTATACTCTTTTATGTGGCTCTGTTACCTATATTCTATACTGTTGTTGACTCTTTCTCCGTGTCTTTTGGCATCTTTGTTCTTCTTCTTCCCAGCATTCTCTGTACCTAGAAATACTGCCTAACTATTGGACATCCAGCTTCTTTTTAAGCCAATCAGAATGATACATTTTCATAATGTACAAAAATATTATTCCACAAGAGGTTTACTTACAAGCCTAGAAATGGCTCAGAATAGATGTGTCACCAAAGCCCACCACAGCATGAGTGACATCTCACAAACGTTGGAAACATGGAGCACACTGCACACAGCCTACAGGCAGCTCAATAGGTTAGAGAGTGTTAATTACAAGTAACTCAGGTGATCAGAGCTTCGGCAAAGCAGTTCACCTGGTCTTTATTTCTTCTAGGCAGTTCTGCTGGTGTGTCTTTCTGGTTGCTGTTGGTCTTGCTTCTTCTGGTCAGCTGGGCTAATGTGAGAGTGACTTTCAGCAGTATACATTTCTTAAATGCTCTTGGGAAGGGAGGGACTTAGTGAATCTGATCAGTTTCAGTGGCTTCCTGAAACTATATGAGTTGTTTATTTCAGGTCTATTATTTTTATTATTTTATTGTTTTTATTGAGCTATGTATTTTTCTCTGCTACCCTCCCTTACTCCCCACTCCTCTTCTGCCCTCTCCCATGATCCCCACACTTCTAATTTACTCAGGAGATCTTGTCTTTTTCTACTTCCCATGTAAATTAGATCCATGTATATCTCTCTTAGGGTTCTGTTTGTTGCCTAAGTTCTCTAAGATTGTGAATTTTAAGCTGTTTTTTTCCTTAGGTTTATGTCTAAAAGCTACTTATGTGTGAGTAAATATTATATTTGTCTTTCTGGGTCTGGTTATCTCACTCAAAATGATGTTTTCTAGGTCCATCCATTTGCCTGCAAATTTCAAGATGTCATTTTTTTCTGCTATGTAGTACTCCATTGTGTAAATGTACCACATCTTCTTTAACCACTATTTAGTCAAGGGGCATTTAGGTTGTTTCCAGATACTGGTTATGACAAATGATTCTGCTATAAACATAGTCGAACACATGTCCTTTTGGTACAATTGTGCATCCTTTGGGTATATATTCAAAAGTGGTATTGCTGGGTCTTGAGGTAGGTTGCTTCCTAATTTTCAGAGAAATCGCCATACTGATTTCCAAAAGAGCTGTACAAGTTTGCACTTCCACCAACAATGAAGGAATGTTCCCTTTACCCTACATCCTCTCCAGCATAAGATGTCAACAGTGTTTTTAATCTTGATCATTCTTACAGGTGTAAGATGGAATCTCAGAGTTGTTTCGATTGCATTTCTCTGATGGCTAATGATGTTGAGCATTTCCTTAATTATCTTTCAGTCATTTTAGATTAATCTGTAGAGACTTCTCTGTTTAGGTTTGTACCCCATTTTTTGAAAATTGGATTATTTGTTCTTTTGATGACCAATTTTTTAAGTTCTTGATGTATTTTGGAGACCAACCCTTTGTCTGATGTGGGGTGGGTGAAGATCTTTTCCTATTCTGTAGGCTGCTGTTTTGTCTTGTTGACTGTGTCCTTTACTTCCAGTCTTAATGAGCTTCCCTGAAGGATGGAATGTTTCAGTCTCGGAAGAAGCAGTTGCTACACATCACCATCACCTAGTGTTGTCCCTGTAATAAGCATGAAGTTTTGTTAGATCAATCCAACTTTCTGAGTTCACAATCTGAATGGTGTAACAGTTTTCTTTCTTTCTTTTTTTTTAAAGATTTATTTATTCATTTTGTATGCAGTGTTCTATCTGCATACATTCTTGCATGCCAGAAAACATCACCAGATATCATTACAGATGGTTGTGAGCCACCATGTGGTTGTTGGGAATTGAACTCAGGACCTCTGGAAGAGCTGCCGCTGCTCTTAACCTTCAAGCCATCTCTCCAGCCCCAACAGTTCCCTTTTCTTTTCATCTATATTTCAGATGTAGGTAACAGACTAAGTATGCTCTTTAGTAGGCTTTCTTATTCTTTCTCTGAAGTTCCTCTTCCTGCCATCTGGTTGACCACCATGCTTATTTAACACAAACAGCTTGGCTTTCTGCTTCCTCATATCCATCTTCCTCTTCCAGGCTGTGGCCCATATTTTAACAGCCTACATACCCTGGGATTTTTCTTTTCTCTTTTTCTGAATGTTGTAGTTTCTTGTTCATTTGTTTTTAACTTCTTTATTGAATCTTTTGGGGTTTCACATCATGCACCCCAATTCTTTTAACCTCCTGGTCCTCCCTTAGCCATAGTACCCCTCCATGAAAGAAAACAAAACAAAGTAAACAAGCAAGCAAAGCAAATAAACAAAAGCAAGAAGAAGAAGAAGAACAACAAAAACGCAATATATCAAAACAGAGCAAAAACCATACCAGGAACAGACAAATCTTTGCTTCTCCTTCTTTCCTGCCTCTCCATCATCTCTTTATTCATCCTGGTGGCAATGGATGCTTCAGTGTGTCATATACTATATCCATTTGTCCTATCAGCTTGACTGGCAAATGGTCATTGCAATGAGTCACTGGGCTGGTTCAAGGCTTCTAGGTTTTGGTACACCATCCTCACTGTGTCCTTACCAGAGCTCCTATGGGGTATAGTGTGGCCTCCTCCAGTCTTAGAGATTTTGCAGGTATTGGTCCACAGAACCAGTCCCTTCATGATCTCCAGTAGGTGCCAGATGGGGTAGATGCTAGGGTGGGTCAACCCCAAGGCCCAGTTATGGGCCTGAGTGTTAGCCAAGAAGGTCAGCTCCAGTCACTGGAGCCACTCACCTCTGGTGGGTGGGATGGGGGGGAGGTCAGCTCCTTTACATGCAGATCTTCAGGGTAGGTTTATCCTTGTCTGTGGTGAGGATGGGGACTTCTCTTCCTGGTGAGTGTAGGGATCAGCTCTCTTGCTGTATTTCCCAGCCAGAGGCAAGACCAGCTTTTCCAGGGAAGTGAAGGGCAGGGCCCGCTCAGCATAGCCATCTGATTTTATCTCATTTAAGTCCTTTTGAAGTGACACTGTCAGGGATTTTTCTTTTAAACTCTCATAAGAATGTGCTGGCATTTCATAAGTTTCCTTACATTCTGAACAGAACGGGAACTAATGCCTTTATCAATGACCTGCATAGAGTATGCATTAATATGTACTTACACACACTAGAGCACATGTCTCTGTGTATGGACATATTTATCCATGCAACTTTGTGAAACACATGTTTATTTTCATCTGTATACCATTCTTGATCATGTTTTACAATGCACTGCCATTTTCTTTAGTTTCCAAGGCCACCAAACTAAGAGTGCCATCCAGCCTTCCACTTTCCTCAGGCTTAATGACACACTGACCTTTTTCTTGAACTGAATACTACAAGAAGCTAATGGACCAGTACTTAGTAGGCCCCTAAAGTAATGGAACAAAATCACATGTCGATTCATATCTTCTTATGTCTTAAGTCATACAGAACTAAAGCAGGGGATGAAGAACTTCTGTGAATATGTGGAGGCTACCATAGACAGGTTTATTTGTTTTTTTGTGATATCTAGATAACCCCTTTCAAAAACAGCAAACAACACACACACACACCACCACCACCACCACCACCACCACCAACAACAACAACAAATGAAACAACACCAACAAAAAAACCAAGTTGGTTCACTGTGGTTATGACCAATGAATCAAGATTTAGCAAAGTATGAGTTTATATCTAGATCCCTTTATTTAATAGTTGTACAAATTTAAATACATTCTAGGCTTTAGGTTTTATCATTAATAAAATGAAAATGCTATTAACACCTACATCATAGGGTTATGGAAAGGGTTATATGAGATAATGCATAAAAAGCTGTTTACCATGTACCTGCTTTTTTTCTAAGAACTCAGTCAACATGTGTACTGTTACTGTTGTTACTCTGACTTCCTCTTCCTTCCCTCCCCTAATCTCATCTTTTCTCATGCATGCACGCACACTCTCCCCTGTACTTTGTCTCACTTTAGACTTCCAAATACTTCTTGAGGGTGCTCTTCTGCAGGGGAAGAAGCAAGCAAACCTACAGAATGTATTTTGAATTCAGTCTGCCCCCATCTTTAAATTTCAACCAGATTCACATTTCAAGTACTGAGCCAGGTTTGACAGTTCTCCTGTGTGATAGCGATACTGTAAACTTGAACATGGATTCTGAACTCTTTTCACGGGTTCTTAGTTATAATAAACCTGACTTAAGCCTATACCAGGTGCTGTGGGTGAGCAGTATCAAACCTTCAGAGCTACGGGCCAAAAACTAGGTTAAGTTGCATGGAAGAGAGCTCCGAATGAGATCCTATCTCTTCCTGTCTGTCAGAGTCTATCACACCAAAGTGGTCTTTGTCGTAGTTTTTGGGTCTCACAGTATTTCAAACAGCCCCCATGCAGGATCCTGTTAATGGTCCAATAGAAAAAGGGCAATATCCAGCAGAATATAAACCTGCTGAAATGTAGATTCAACATGTTTAAGAAGCAGAAGAATGGATAATGGGCAGAAAGAGGGGGAAGGTAAAACAGCAATAATGATGTAGGAAGTTGGAGAAGAGGTAGCATGACACAGATAGCTGTCATGCTAGTACTTGGTAGAGCAGAACTATTTCTAGGTATTTCCTCTCTGTTAAGAACTTTCTCTTTGCCTTGTGAATTTGTACCTTCTTAAAAATTCCAAATGCTTAATGAATTCTCATAAATGCTCTTTAAGAGACGATTCTCAGTTTCTAGAGAATTATGGCAGCAATTGGAAATTTTTAGACTTGATGAGTTTTCAGACATCCCAAATTTACAGTAAAACTGCAGTTTGCTGGAAACAAGTGACTCCTCCTCATTGCCTAGTACTTGGTGCTGTAAGATGCATTTTCAAATCTAATGTATCTCTCTCCTATTTCCTAAATATTTGGTATTATGGCAGAGATGCCATTCAATAATTTGAATCATTTATCAATTCATGAACATGATATAGAGATTTGCATTAGTATGGATCTTGGTTTATTGATGTAAATTTAAGGTCAGTTTTGTTATATATATTATATATATATTTCTGCTCTTAATTAAGGTATTGTGTTTGTCAAGCTCATTTAAAAATATAATGTATAATTAAGAAATATAGGTTAGTAGATAGTCATCTATAATAGTCAAATTTGTAGTCATGTTAGTTAAATTTTCTAGATGGACAGATATGTATTTCAATTAGATAGGCATTCTTCAGACTTTCAAAGACTACAGAATATGGCATTTAAAATGTTTTAAGAATTTAGGACTTATCATGACAATGAGACACATCTGCTCCTGGCAACTCCACTCTACTTCAAGAAGCAAAGTCATGGAGAAGCCATGGTGCTGCCACCTGGAGACAGGTGGTGAAACTTTAGCAGGTAGGCCACAGTCATGTGGCGATACACACATTAATAAAAATGGGTTAAATTAATATGTAAGAGTTAGCCAAAAAAAGCTAGAGCTAATGGGCCAAGCAGTGATTTAATTAGTACAGTTTCTATGTGATTATTTAGGGGCTGGGCAGCTGGGAAGTGAAAAGCAGCCTCCTCTAACATGAGCATGCTCATTACTGTCATTAATTTTTTAAAGGGATCATTGGAATGTTACTTTAAGAGTATGATATAAATACCCAGGACAGAAAGAGGAAGTAAAAATTGTAAGAGGACCTTGTAGACACCCTGGAGCGTGAATGATCATACTAGAGTAATGAACTGGTCAGCCTATGTATCTATTTTGGTTCAGATTTGTTGATGAGTTGGATGGATACAGGGTATAAAGAAAGTGAAGAGGATAATGCCAAGATTTTTCTCTGAGCAACAGAAGGCTTGCATTATCCTGAGCTTTGCCATGGAAGCTTGTAACAAAAGCTAAGTAAGGATACATAAAATTAAAAGTTTCATTTTGGCTTCACTGAAATTGAGATGCCTGTTAAACATCCAGAAGGAGAAATTAAGTAGACGAGGCATATGCACGTTTAGTGTTTGGGAAGGAAGTCTAAACTAGAGATATAAATATAGCAATTACCAGCATGTAGATAGAATTACTACATCTAGTCAGGTCAATTGAAGACTAAGTTTAGATAAAGAGAAAGGCTGTGCAAATGGAAGCTTGGGGTTCCCACAACTCAGACAAGTCCTGGAGACAAATATAGAACGTGCAGTGAGATTGGAGTAGGAAGGTCTTCCCGAATGCCAGTTGAAGACTGTTTTAAGCAGGTAGGGGTTATCAGGGCGCCAAACACTGTACCGTAGGCTGACAAGAGGCAGTGGATTGAGCAAATGAAGGTTTTTTAGTGACCTTGATCAAAATTGTTTTGTGTGGAACAGATCGCTTTTCGTTCCAGAGACAAACTGAGCAGAGCTGAAGACGCATTTTCGGAGGAGGAAACAAAGGAAGTAATGTGTAAGAGGAAGAAAGAGAAAACATTTTATTTTACAGGGTATGCGCAGATGATAAGAATAAATCGGTAAAGATAGCATGTAGGAGGAAGGACATTTCCTCAGCTGATGACCTTGAAGAAAGAGAAGGGACTTGTCTAGGGCACAGGTAAAGAGGTAGAATATTCTGAAACTAGAATGAAGTGTGTGCATTCATGTTAGTATGAGAGCTGTGCAAAGCCAATCGGCCAGCACAGAGGATTTGAGATAGTGGTGAATATCTCAAATTCAGCTGTTACAGTGGATATATCAAGTGTTCACCCTGAACAGCTGACATGTTTTAGGTTTGATGTGAAGTGCTGTGTTCAAAGGTGGGTGTTTGGGGAGCGAAGGGACTCTGGGGTTACAAACAGTCTATTCTATTGGTGGCTTCATAATTGGAGTGTTAGGACATTCCGGAAACTTTAAAGTATGACTCAGGTGAAGGAAATAGATGTAACAAAGGGGCTGCCCCTGAAGGGTGTACATCAAGTAGAATGACATTTTCCAATATTAATCAAAGAAGAAGATATTCTGGATAGGAGCCTTGAGCAAGTGTAGATGAGCCGAAGGCTTAGACTTTTCCCGTAAAGCCATCAGAAGGATTGAAGAAAATGAGTAGGAGAACTCTACCCTCTTGTCATTAAGTATGGAGTTCAATATGAAAGTAGCTCTCCTGCCTTAGCTGAGGCACACCCTGGATTTAGATAAATGCATATTTCAACAAAAAACATCCTCATAGACAAGCATAACCTATATAGCAAAGAGATAGGGCATAGGCCTCACTGGAGTACAGATTATCAAACTTGCAAGTCATGTTAATTGAATTTGTCATTCATTGAAAAGTAAAATTTAGGAATCATAATATGGTTTCATCATGAATTCTCAGGAAATTATGCTATTACTGAGTTAGAAGCTAAATTTTAAGGGAGTAGACATTGTGAGAAGCCAAACAAACATGGTAATTTATCCATCCTCTCTGGCATAGCTGAGAATAGAAAGCTGCTCAGCCAATTTGGAGTCTCTATTATTCTATTTCATTAGGACTTGAGTTTGTTTTCACTTTTAGTCCCCCCCCCCAGGAAAGACACATGGAAACAGAGAGGCTATCTAAGAAGATACAATAGCTAAGAAGATATAACCTAGACAGCAGCCTACAGTGTCTAATAAGCTACTGAAAATTGGGATGGGTAGAGAAATGGAAAGAACAAGCATTTGATTTTAGACTTGGGAAGCAATGGATTTGACCCTGTATTTAAGGAGGGGACAGTCTGTAGCATATAACCATAGGTAGAATGTCATAATGATTCATGAACATCACGAGCTTTGTAAACTACTTACACTGGAAAGATCTACACACACACACACACACACACACACACATACACACACACATATTTAAACATTTTCCAAATCTTGATTTCCCACCTTTTCATTGCTTGAAATTGATGAAGCTGCCCAACTCAGTCTCTCCATTGTAAGATATTGGACCAAGTGGATGACTCTTTGGGTAAAATCATTGGCTGTAAATGTTTGAAAAACTGTTAGATCCCTGGAACCCATGTTAAAAATGGAATGTAGACATACCCGTTTTAAATGCTAGCATTTCTATAGCACTATGGAAGGCAGAGACAGGAGAATCAACTGGAAGCTCTTGGGCCAACTACAGCCTGGAATCCACAGTGCAACAGCAGAAACCAGAGAGACCATACCTCAACAAGGGAGAATGCCTGAACTGACTTCCCCAAATAGTCTTCTGACCTACACATGCAAACCACGGCATGCGCGTTTCTACGTGAACAGATGCATGTGTGCAGGCATGCAAGCTCGCACGCACTCATAAACACACGCTAAATAAATAAATTAAATCAAAACTAAAACTACTTAAGATTTTTCTGTTAGGTGTCACACAGATAATGAGTGTATTTCATGATCAAACAAAAAGATCTTGTCTTTGCATACCCTTCTGGGAGACGAGATAGGCACACACATAAATTTATAATTGCAAGTGTGATTTCATGGTACTAAGAGAGTGGAGTTGTCAGGAGAACACAAATTCATTCCTTTGGTAATCAAGTAATTATGTTGCGACTCCAACAGAATTGTATTGTGTACTGAGTACAATTTTTCGGCAGTGTGTAAAAGGGAATGGGGTGTAAGGGGAGATAAAAGCGGATGGGGTAGGGAACCTGGCCTTCAAGCAAAGGACTCCCTTCTGGAGAGTGGGAACATGAATTTGAATAAGTATGTTAAAAGTCATTTATTGTGAATTTCTGTCTCCATTTCACAAATGAGTAGCCCATCTCTGTACAGAATCCATTGAGGCAATCAAGACAGATGAAAGATTCCAAACTCCATGGGTTCACTCCTTGTATACAGAAAGCACTAAAATTCAGTGTAAGTGTATATATATTTTCCACCCACTTTAAAAACATGAGCAAATCATTTCCCCAGACTCAATCTTCTCATAAATAACATTTGTGTGCAACTAATACATTTTATTCTTAGATTTGGAGTTATTCATTCCCCTTTTTGCTCTATGGTCTAAAAAAGTCAGGGTTGCAATACACATTTATGTTAATTGTTTTAAGCCTTGTTTGAGATGTATAGAAAAACAAAATTCAATATTCTGGAAGTTTTAGGTCAGCATCCAGATATCCTGGACGGATTTCCCTTTATGAGTTCCAGGCTACCCACAACCAGGAGTAACAGGTTGGGTAACACTTCAGTTTGCTGGGTAACCTTGGTAGGAAGCTCATCCATCCTTTTCAGATTTCAGTTTTCTCATCTATAAAACAAAGGGCATGCTAACCTTCTCTGACCCCTTCAAAATGTTAGAGAAGGGAAATCAGTTAGTGTTTGGAAAGGCCTGTGTGACCCTTCAAACCAAGACATTATCAAAGTACAAAGTAAATGGGAGGAACTATTTGCTCTCCCATTAGTAACTCAAATAGTACACGAGCTCCTGCTGTCAAATTCTTGCAAGGCAAGCTTCCAACATACACTTGTTTTGTTTACCAGGATGAAAACGGAGTAGAAGAATTGTACTCCCTGACTCCTGCACACATTTTTAAAGAACTCTGCTGGGGAAATTAAGGGCACAGGCAGATTACTTTTCAAAGAACCCAACCCCAAACTCTTTATTCTTGTCCCAGGATTCTAGAAACAAGATAAAGGAGTTTGGAAATGAATCTAAGACCTTAGAACTTTTATCATGTAGAAGCCCTGATATTGTTTCTGGACATGTAAAGTGACAATCACTAACCTCATTCCTAAAAGTCCAAGGTGAAATTTATGGACTCTTATGATGCTAACTGCTCTATTGGTACTACTCCCTTAAATTCTCACAAAAGCTTATGAGATGTGCTCTATTACTGTCCTTAACTGTCATACAAATGAAATCATGTAGCAGAAGATTGTTGAAATCAGCTAGCTAAATTTTGCAAGCCTTAAGGAAGCCTGAGACTGCCCATACATCTACCTGAACTCAGACTAAGCACCCTGAGTTCTGATTACTAGACCTGGCACATAGTGTGGTCAGTACTCGATTGATACACACCTCCAAAGCTAACAGGCTTTGTGACTTTTATTCACATGGGAGGAAAGCTGTCTTTCCCCTAACAGCCTTTCTTTTTTGTTTACTTCTGGAAAGTTAAATGCGATAGGACATAGAGAAGTTCTTTGATCATGCTGACTGGGAAGGGAATGAATGCCCTATACAGATAATGATATCTAATCCAAGATTCATGAAAATGTTTTCTATTTGTTCACTGGATATATTTTCTATGCTATACCTCTTGCACATAACATGTCTCCTTCTCCACTTACTCATTTTAAGTTTAATCTCTTATGGTGCCTCAGAGATTTTATGCAGACTTCTGATTCATTCACACAAGAGTGAATAGCTGACTATCAATAAGACAATTATGCTTACCTTGGGAAGAGGGTCTTAATGAGAGACTATCTAGATCTTGTTGACCTGTAGATAGGACTGTGGACGATAGTCTAAATCAAATTAATTGATATAGGAAGACTTGGCCTATCATAGGTGATTCCATTCCCTAGCCAGGAGTCCTGCACTGTATGAGTGGAGAGAGTGGATATAAATCAGGGAGCAAGTATGCTGGTATGAGTGAATTTCTCTCTAACCATGACCATGAATGTGAGGTGACTGTAGCTGTTTGAAGTTCCTGCCTTGATTTCCTCTCAGTGATGGCTGTGACCTGAATTACAAGCTGGAATAAACTCTCCCAAGTTGTTTTTTTCTTTCAGAATATTTTCAGAATTAAATTAAGCAAGGAAAGTCTGTTACCCCTGTCAAAGTGAAGAAATATTTTATATTTTTAGATTAATATAGCTATTTCTTTCTTATCAATGCCAATCCAGCAGAGTAAACTGGAATGCTTTTTTTCAAAATTTATCAGCATAATTAAAGTTTACAAAAGTTCAAATTAGATATGCATATTTACTTCTGCTAAAGACAAATAATAGCGATGTTGTGATTTATGAAATAGCATTGAAATGATGATATTTGGGTTCATGTTTACATTTCCACAGACCAGTGAATTTATCAGCTCTTTATGTAAGGCAACACATGTTGAGATCTTTCAATATCGATTTACCCCTGGATTGACTCAGAAATGTTCAGCAGGAGAAGAGTGGTGATTAGTTCAACACCAGGCCAGCGCTGAACTCTCCCAACGGTGCGTTGAGATCTTTTTCATTCTATTAGCCTTCGGTGTTAACTCAAATTACAGCTCTCAGAATCTACTGTTTATTCATAACTTCAAGCTTCTAAGGGATAGAGATACGGATGTTCTAAGGTGAGTGGAAGTGAGGGAGATAACGACTCCTGGTCAGCCGTTTCCCAGCACTCTCCCAAAGCATCTGATGCGCCGACCTGTAGTTTTGCAGAGTTACAAGCGCCTCTTTTGTCCAGGTGCTAAGAATGAAGACATCAGGTCACACATCTATGAGAGGGAAAGGGCAGTGTGAAGAACTGATGCTTAAGAGAATGGTTTAAACTCATTCAAATATACTCTCTTGGAAGGATAAGAGAGTAAAAACCAAGAGTATTGTGGAGGGAGTCCTTGCTTACAGTCGTGTCTCTCTCAGGGGCGTGTGTTCTGCCGAGCAGGTAGGTGCATGATGGCTGACAAAGAAGACATCTGATATGATATATATGTATAGATATAGATATAGATATAGATATAGATATAGATATAGATATAGATATAGATATAGATCATCACAGAGAGTTGGCCCATTGGGGAACACATGGCTCTCTTGATCCCGAGCCATCTTCTATACCTGATACTAAAGAATCATCATCTTTGGGAGACAGAAAATAGACCCGAATAGTCATAATTTACTTCATTCCTTGCATAAATCTCTAAGGTTTATAAAACTGGGTATCACAAAATTGAGAGGAATGAAGGAGACAGAAGAAATCTTTCGCTTCATCTCATACGTCTTCTCAGCTCGTACACTTGAACATTCCAGATTACTTGTCATAAAGCGCAAACACCCGTGACTGTTAACCTCACAGCAATACTCTATTGTCATCAGGAAGAAAACAAAATAGTGCAGATTATTTCTCCCATGTCACCAGTAAATGCAATAATATGCCAAAGGTATCTTCGAGATATAGAATAGTGTTAAGAACAGATAGAAAGATGTATCCTTTTCTGAAAACAAAAACAAAAACACAATACAAACAATACAACATACCACATCACAAGGCTGCTGAAACTACTGTCCAAAAACACAAATGTCAGTTCTTAAAGTGGCTATACATCATACCCCAAATGATGTTCTAAGATTAAGACAGAACCCAATGAGCTTCTTCGACAGTTCTTTTGCATTCATTCCGCAAATATTAGGTGGGTACTTCCAATTGTTGAAGATGCTAGAAATGCATCGGTAATTCAAATAGGAAACTCTTGACAGTAGAGTTTTATCCCAATTGTAAAAGTAGAATTTACATAAATCAGCACATCCATAAGCAAGATGGTTTGAAATAGAAAATACTAAGGAGAAAACAAAACAGAGTAGAAAAGATGTAGTTGAATTTATTTCAGAATAAATTTCAAGAAACTTCCTTTCTCAGAAGGTGATAATTTGTGAAGATGTGGCTGGCAATTGGGAAAGAGCCAGGATCTGACAGCTGGGATGCAGAGGTACCAGAGGCGAAAATAGTCTTCCTGAGCAGGGTGGAGCTCAGGTGCTTGCGGAATAGCTGGGGTGATTGTGCAGCAACAGCTGTGGAAGTTAGACCCTGGAAACACTCGTTTTCAGCATATGGAATACTCTTTGATCTGCTCTGCCATGCTCTCAACCAACATTTTTGCTCTCTTCTTACTTTCATTGAACTACTTACAGACTGAAGGTGAATGTACCAAGCCGCTCACAGCTCCACTTCTCAGTAATCCTTGTTCTCTTTGCCGAAAATATTTGTATCCATTCATTTTTGAATATAAATCTTCTCTTTTATCCCTGTAAGCCATAGAGGGCATGATTAACTATTCTTATTGTCTCTATTGCTAATTAATGATTTGTCTTTTTTTTTTTGAGCCTAAATTTCAAATGAACATTTTCATCTTAGTTTTCTGCTTTGGCCAATTATAAAGTTCAAAATGACATTTTAGGTTGTAGGCTCCAGAAAAAGATGCACCTGTGTTGTGGAGTATAAAAAGATAAATTTGGACTGGCTGTATATTTCAGGGGCAGAAAGCTGGCAAGCCTGTACAGAGCCATGGATTTAATCCTTAAAATCAGCAAAAAGAGAAGAAGGACTAAATATTAGGATGGCACAGAGGGTGAAATCACTTGAGGCAGCAGGCCACATTGTGTCTATAGTCTATTCCTGACATGGTGACAAGGGGAGGGGCTACGTTGGGTAGGGCATAGGTGGGGCGATGACGGGTGGCTTACCTGGTTTTCGGGGAGGTAGCCTGGCCTCCGATGGGGTGGAAATCTTCCATCAGAGATATGGACTGGAATATCTACATAGAATCCATTTAGAAACTGTCTAGGTTTCTAAGGATCCATGTTCTTCACAGGGCAGTATAGACACTGTAATTTTTGTGTGTGTGTGTGTGTTATCATGCTATGCCGGGAGCTCCTGTTTCCTGTCCCCCACAGAAATAACCCACATCTTATTTTTTTAATCTTTCACAATATCCTAAGAAGAGCCGTATATGAATACAGTTTTCTCAATCTGGTGACATTTTTAGAGAAGTTAAAATCTTCGAGATTGAAGTCTGCAGTTAGTGCAGTCACTGATGGGCTAAATCTAGCTCCATTGAGAAGCTCTAATTCTGGATAGGCCAAGAAAAATCGCTGTGACCTGAGCAGTCTGTTTCTCATTCATCAGCTCAGTTACTTTATCCAGATTACTTTCTATGACCTTATTTATAGGAAACACCCAGATGGCAGATCCATACTGACAAAGTATGTAAGTAATTTCCAAAGAGTGACCTTGAGCTTTTGATCCTCCCTTTTCTACTTACTGATTGCTGGGATTATAGCCATGTGTCAAGACACCAACTTATACAGTACTGGAGACCGAACACAGGGTTTTCATGTAACTATACACATACTCTTATTGACAATTATCTTCCAGCCTTGGCCTTAATATCCATTATACTAACTATGACATTTCCATATACGCATGCTTTATTTTTGTCTTTCCCGCTTCCCCACTACACTTTATTATTCCCTTACCTCTCTCTATTTCTATTTCCACATCTCTGATAGCATCTTCCTCGATCCCTTTTTCTTCCCAGAGGCTACACATGGAAAACAAAACTTGATATTTGTCTTTTTTGGACTTATTTGACTTAACATCATGATCTCCATTTCCTGAAAATGTTAAGGCTTCCTTGTTCTCAACAGATGAACAAAGTTTCATGAAGCATATGCACCACATTTTTTGTATCTATTCATCTGTTAGTGGGTAGCTGGGCAGATTCTGTAAATCTGATGTTGTGAATAGCGCACATAGAAATGTGGGCACTTCCATATAGGAAATTCTTATGGATTCTTTTGAGTATATTCTTTTGGAAATCATGAATGTTTTCTTTTTAGTGGTTTTAAAGGACCTCATATTAAGTTTCATTGTCAGCTTTACATTTTATGGTGACAAAATATTCTATAGTTGGATGGAGTGATAACTCAAACTTTTGAATATAGTAAAAATAACTAGATGATTTATATTGGGAGGGTAAATTTTATTGGACATACATCACATCTCAATTAAAGTATATGACCTCCTTCAATACTACTGGATTTGATGAAATTTTCACAAATCAGTTTTTGGTTTGTTTTAAATCAAACTTCTCCAGGAATATTATAAGCACTCAAAAACATTTTGGATTTGATCATCCATTTTCTCACAAGCTGCAGACTGCAATTATTGCTGCTTACCCAGTGGCTGGCTTTTCTAGAAGGAAGAACTAGATAATTATTGGCAAATTGGCCAGATGGGCGAATTCAGGAATTAGAGAAGATATTCTTTTGGGTTTGAGCCTTAAGAAATGAATGATACGTATATTTATCTCTGTGGGCTACATTCCCATTTCAGCCAGCAGTTTCGTTTGAATTCAAGTGATTTGGCTGTGATACAAATAGCATACATTATATGCAAATTTCCCAAGCATCTGAACACAATCACATTCACAGTGGGAAGAAAGTGAAACAAAATCTATATTTAACCACACAGTCACTTATGCTAAAAATACCCTCTTTCAAGACACATCTCATTTTTTTTCCAGTGGTTGGAAAATATATTTGTACTATGCCCTCTGTGTCACTAATGATCAATTATAAAATTATGGCATAAAATTTTAATCTGCTATTTTCCCCCTCTGAGCAATTGATTTTTCAAAGCAGAGAAACTGTAGCTTTCTGTTCTTTCCAGGCCTTTGAGCAACCGATTATTTTAAACACCTGCTTTTCTCTAAAAAAAAGAATTATTTCAAAAATATGTATGATGATGCATGATGGCTAGCTACTTAGTTGTGTATCTTGGGGACACTGCCACTCAGATGGAACCTGGAAAGTGCCTTTTGCTGTTCTTGCTCAGCATCCATTACTAGTGCTCTCCCCTTGAGATACTCCAAAGCTCATCTGCCAATAAAACACAGTTCTGAGAAAAGGGGAGGTAAAGCGAGTACCAAGCTTTTAAATCTTAATATTCCCTACATTCATTTGACTTTATCTTTTTCCTCTGGTGGCAGAAACAATCAAAGAAACTTTATGGTCTATAAAGACAATTCCACGCTCCCCCTTTTCAAGAAATGCTGCTGTAACTGAGATTTAGGAATTTCTTTGGCTGAAAAAGGGATCACAGAATACTTTTTATATATTTTCTGGGTGGGAGTATCTTTGGGAATCTTTGACAGGATGGCAGATGGGAGGATGTGGATGGAAGACTCAAGAAAAGTTAGTATATTAAAATGTTAAAGTTCAATAGTACTTAAGAACACTGGTTCTTCATGTTTGAGAAAGAGGCTTAATAGGTTAAAATCTTAAGTGTGGCCATTTGAAGGCAAATGCTAAAATTTGTTTTTGCTACTTTATTTGTCATTTACATACAAGAGATATCTTCAGGATCTACATGAGTCTCAATTTCATTTGACCATTTTCTTTGAGATTGGAAATGTCTTGTCATTCTATGTCTTTTCTGATTAATTTGGTCTCCTTTTCTAGCTTTAGAAATATATGCCCATGATACTTTTTAGGTATAATTCAGATTAATTATTTCTTGTTAAGGCCAAAACACAATCCTTAGTCTCAGTGATGTCACAGAAAACTCACTCCTCTCACCCTCCTCATTCTCATCACCATCTTCTTGGGGTCAAGCACCTCTTTAAAAGAACAGTTTAGAAATTCCAGTACCTTGAATATTTTGGCTCAACTATTTTGACTATTTCCCGAGTGAAGAGGAATCTGGAAATGAGGTTCTTCTGTGTTCGCATGAAGGGGAAATGGAATCGAAAAGGAGCAATGATGTAGGTGGGTCTTCTGTCTATGTGTTACTTTCATTGGTCAAATAAAGA
>LOEQ01001487.1:152330-164329 GCA_001685075.1 Bramus lutescens | reverse complement strand
AAAAGGTACTGAGCCATTTGGCTAGCATAGATAAGAACAATGGGTTAATATAAGATACAAGAGTACTTATTAAGTAGCCTGACCTAATGGGCTAATCAGCTTTATAACTTACAGAGATCTCTGTGTGATTTTCTTTGGGATTTGCCGGCTGCGGGGTACCAGGCGGGACAGAAACCCCAACAAGCCAGCCTGCTCATTGTTACAGAGCAAGAGATCCAACTGATCCTTTTTGGTCTCCAACAGTCTATTGCATTCTTCCTCTTAAACATGAAATATGCTGGCCTTCTCCCTACAGGGGACAGTTTAATGTTTTGTTCAAAGTGATCATATCTCCAGATGATGCACAGGCCTGTGCACTCTTCCAGATGTCTGCCCTCATGGCTTGATGATCCATGAGGACACAGAATCAGCCCCTAATCTTCCTTTCCAGCCCCCCAATGTTATTATACAATAGCAGACTGTGGACAAATTACCAAAACATATAATCTAATTTATGAAGGAGAAACATGCAGGAAATTAAACCACTCGGTACAAAAGATACTTGGGTTCTCCTTGCAGACCTCCCTCAAGGCCATTAGTTGCTGATAGTTCATGACAGGATCTCTTCCAAGAAATGCTGTCTAAGGAAGCTACCTGGGCTAAGGTTATGACCTCTTTTTGCAACAGCTTGCATTCAATGATTAATGTAGGTTAAGAAGATAAATCCCATTTGCATCAATTGGGGAATTTTGGAAGAGATTTTCCAGCTTCTAAACTTCGGCAAGATTGGTGGAATCTTTTATTGCAAATATTTGTGGTTCAAATTCTTTCTCAGCAAAACCTTTATGCTTCCCCTCTTTCCTTAAAGTGATTCCCAATGGCACTTTTCAAGTACCCTTTATACTCAAACTTCAGACTGTAGTTCATGATCTGAGGATACTGAATTCAAATACTGGCCGTTGTTGTCCTGATACTCCACAGAATCAATCTGATGAGGTCTTACTAGTGTGGATACTGGAGAAAGTTCCGTTTAGAGGTTCCAATTCTATTGACTACTACGAAAACACCCTGTCTTGTGTACCAATGACCTGTCATTCTATCCTGGAGTGTTGTCTCTCTTTGGTCAATAACTGTTTTAGGGGACATCATAAATAAGTGCCTAAGTGCCAGAGTGTATCATTCTTAAGGGATTTACAATCTGTACCCTGTTTGTTAGGTTATAATCCTAAAGGTGATGATCTAAAGGGCTTAAACTTTCAAACGAACTAGTGACTTTATGTCAGTTTAATTTTTCTAACATTACCACATTTTCTAATTGCTACATTGCCAGTCAATTTTATGCCCAATAAAAACACTCCAATTGGTTTCCTAGACTTGGTTCTCAGATACACTTTGTAAATTAATTAATTTTCATTTTCATACCTCTACCTTTCAATCTTAGCTAAAAAGGTCCTTAAAATTGCATGGATTGATGAAAACATAATTCGTCTTTTCTCTCAGTTACTTCTTACGAATCAGAAGTTTCTCCTTAGCTTTCCATATAATGACTTGTGAGGGCTTAGAATTTGTTAAACTTTCCAACTTAAAAAATGTATTTCTGGCCTTGTGCTAATCAATTTCATTTTTGCCTACAAAATATCTAATTCTTCCTTGAGTGTTAATGTTACCTTGCCAAAGACAACCATGTGTGGTCAATGTACAGTATTAGGGATCTCTTCCAAAGCTTTTCTATGAGATGTTAGTTTTCCAGGCATGTGAATTGTACTCCAAGCACTTGCAAATTGAAATGAAACCAAACTTTTTGCAACTGCATAATCAAATGACCTAAGCTTCCATCCTGTATAACTTTGTTGATTACCCATCCCTGCTAATTAATCCTTCATTTTACTTTTTGTTATGGAAGTGTCTAAAATTTAATTACTAAATTCTATCTGATATTTGGTAAGTAGCAAACAACCATGAAATCTCACTGATGTATGGAACAAGATTAACAAATACTCCCTCATACCAGTGCTTATTTCAGATGCAATTCAGTACTTAGGTTTTCCTCTGAGCCAAATGTCTGCTAGCCTCTAGCCACGTTGACCTCCGCCAGGTCCTTCTGTGCTTGCCAACTGAATAAGCAGAGCGCATGAGAGCATGTTTTGAGAACCTTGAGGAGATGGGAATGGCTGGCTTTGGAGATGCTGTACATCCCTTTTGCTCTCATTTCATTGTCTTGATTTGTCATAAGGACACAGATGACTCTGGGCCATCTAAACTTTTTTTTTGTTCTTGGGAGAAGGAAGAAGTTTCGAAGCGAATCTAGGATCTCCGTATTTCTGCATTCATGTCTCTGACCTACATATTTCTCTCGTGTGGGACAATGATCTATATTCTGTCAATTATATTTTAAATAAACACTGATTGGCCAGTAGCCAGGCAGGAAGTATAGGTGAGACAGCCAGACAGGAAGTAGAGGTGGGTCAATGAGAACAGGAAAATTCTGGGAAGAGGAAAGCCCATTCCTCTGCAGTCTTGGCCCAGCCACAGAAGACAAGATGTGACTGCCTTGGTGAATAAGCTACTGAGCCATGTGGTTAGCATAGACAAGAATAATGGGTTAATGGATTAATATAAGTTATAAGAGTTAATAAGAAGCCTGAGCTAATGGGACAATCAGTTTATAACTAATGTAGTTTATAACTAATGTAGACCTTTGTGTGATTTCTTTGGGACTTTAATGCCTGTGGGAGCTGGGCAGGACAGAAAACCTCAGTCAACATTTCTCTCAATAGAAAACATTTCCTAATGAATACTTACTATGTGCATGGCATTTTATGTGTGTTATATGTTGCAGTCCCCTAAACATCTTTATGATTTTTACTTTTATTCTCTTTGGTGAATGGAGCAGTGAGGCTTAAGAGTTTAATAATGTCATACATATAAAACTTCTCTATATCCTATGATCTCTGCTGAGATTAGGGTCAAAATGTTAACCTCACATGGATGCAGGTAGTTGTGACAATGAAGTGTAAGAAACATATGCAAGCTGAGCAATAATATTATCAAATGTGTGTTTGTAAATGAGATCTGCTATCTATAAGAAGGAAAGACCAGCTAGTTTGTATAAAAATATGATAAATTATAATATTAAAAATAGCATTTCACCAAGTGGTGGTGGCTAAACATTTAATCCCAGCACTCAGGAGGCAGAGGCAGGTGGGTTTCTGTGTGTTTGAGGCCAGCCTGGTCTACAGAGTAAGTTCCAGAACAGTCAGGACTACACAAAGAAACTCTGTCTTGAAAAAACAAAATTAAGAAAATGAAAAAAACCTGCATAGCAACGATGGTTTTGCAGCTGTGCAAATACCCTCAAATGGGTGTGCATTTTCATTGGTGAACTTAATGGTGTGGAAATCATATCTCAATAAAGTTGTGAAAATGAGAGTGCATTCAAGAAAAGAATAGCAGGTGCTTCTTCCATGTTATTGACTCCTCTCCCAAGTCATGCAGAATGTGAGAAGACTAAAGAATTTGCAGAACTTTCTACCATTTCCAGGAGTTTCTCTAGTTTTTTCTTAATAAGACAAGAAATGCAAGTAAAACAAAACAAAAACTATAGTATTTGTAGAGGAAATCCATGCCAACCCATTGAATGTTTATTTTTGATTTTAATCACATCCTATTGTTGGGGTGAATTACATTCGTGACAATGCATCAGAAGGCACATTTTCCCTTGGTAACTTTGCAGTAGCAGAAACAAACACACATAGGACAACACTGTTTTTCATTTTTTTTTAATTTATTCAATTAGTCCCCATGTTTTTCAAAGCCATGGGTGATGAGAACTAGCATAGCTTATGTATCTACTTAGTGGAGTCTTTAAATGTTCTTTTACTATTCATGGACTAACTCAGTATTTAAAGACGGTGAACACATGCTTCCAAAACTTGCAGCTTCCCTGTTACTATCGCTGCTTAAAGTCTCATACACAACCTTGTTGTTTCGGGTGGACACCAAGGCTGACTAACCAAAGCTTATGACAAACCTGTGAGTTTTCACCACTGACCCTTACCAACCTAGAGAGAGCAAACAGCTTTTGTGACTCCATCTAGCTCAGCCTGGTTATGAAGATGAGTTTGAGATTTGTTATCATTAGATAAATTATTCTTCCTTCTTACCCTTCCAAGTGACAAGTGGGAACTAGCAGAGGTTCTGACATGGTTGGTTTGATGAGGGTCGGGGGAGCAGGGCAATTTAAGATGGGCACAGAGAGAATAATGGAAGTAGTGTGTTTTAGTCAAAAGTTCTGTGAAGCTTCTCTGAATTGAGGCCCTGTACTCAGATGTTCAGCAGGGGCTTTCCCAATTCTGTCCCAGCCATCTGGGAAATTCTCCAAAGCCACCCAGTGACTTTGTACCTACTACATGAATGGGGTCAGTGGGTGAAGGAGTTGTTTTTCCTTTATATGAACTTCAGTACAGACGTTAAACAGATAAACCTTCTACATATAAACACCTAATAGTTGCACTGCAGTGGAACACTACGCAGGAAATTATGCTTAGTTTTTGCAACAAAGCATTTTGAACATACTATTGTTTTCACTTTATAAATGAGAGATGTTACTATCAAGACAGTTAAGTAGAACAGCAGATTTTTCTGTAAGAAAATAACAGGACTAGATCTTTCTGATGTTCTAGATCTTTAATATTCAGTGTCGACTCATTAAACATTTAATAAGTGAGAAACCTTAAAACACACCTTCTTTTTTACTTTTTTATTTAAGTAACATTTTTCCCATTCATTTTACATAGCAGCCAGTTTTCTCTCTCCTTTTCTCCTCCTCCCATACCCTCCTCTTTCCTATCTATCCTTCCTCCCCATCCTTTATCTCAATTCAGAAGGGGACAGGCCTCCCATAGTCTTGCACAAAGCAAACTGAAGTAGGACCAAGCTTCTCCCCTTACATCAAGGATGGAGCTAGGTAATCCAGTAGGGGGAACAGGTTACCAAAAGCCAGTGAAGCTCCAGGGAGAGGTCCTACTCCCACTGTTAGAAACCTTACTAAGAGACCAAGCTACACAATTGTCACACACATGCTGAGAACCTAGGTTGGCACCATGCAGGCCCCCTAACTATTGGTCCAGTCTCTGTGAGATCCACTGTCTTTGTGGTTTCCCCCATCATGACTCCCCTGGCTTGTACACTTGTATGTACACTGTCAGTGCAGTGCTTGTCTGTGAATCTCTGTCTCTGATGTCAGTTACTGGATAGAGTATCTCTGATGACAATTAGGGAAGTCCCCAATCTGCTTACAATAGATGACCAGTTCAGAAACTCCCTCCACTAATGCTAGCAGTCTTAGTTGGGGTCATCCTTGTGAGTTCCTAAAATTACTGGTCCAATTAAGCATAATTAAACTTCAGTAACTATGTATTGTGTTTTCTATTTTTACATATGACGCTTTAAGTACTTAAAAAAAAGTTGAGGAAAGCAAGCCAGTGCGAGGTTAATGACCATCTCATTCAAATACTTCAAATAAAAACAAAGACTATGAGAAGAATTAATTTGAAAGTAGAAATATCAAAATGTACCAAGTTCATGGAAATTAAATGCTCATCAAATAATTTATTTTGAAAATGTCCACTTTTATCAGAGGTACTGGGTAGCATCAGAGGATAAGCTTTGAAATCAAAGGACTCAATTTGATCTCTTATCAAAGTTCTGAAGGATTTACATGGTTAAACAATGTTCCTCACTGAATGTGGTTCTACAGGAAGACACAAAATGCTTCAACCCTTCTTATAAAGTATTTTCAAGTTAATTCTACAATTCTGCTTTATTAACAATCTGTCTATTTATCTATATGTATACATATAGATAATATTATGATAAAGCAATAAAACTTTATTGAGAGCCAATACAGTTCACAAATGGAGATCACCATCTTTATATCATAAGTTGATAAGTCAGTTTGGTTAGTCAAATGGTATCGATAGAGAACATTATGAAAATGGAAAACATCTGCCTAAGAGAATGACCAAAACCAGAGTGTTACCTGCTTTTAACAACTCCTACCTACAACTTTCACATCTCTTGAGTCCTATCCCCCCTGCAACCTCTACCATGTTTCTTGTTCCAGCAACATGGAAATAGAATAGGAATACCTTCACATCAGAGAGAAGAGCAAAAGCCATGGCAGAAAGTCAAAAGGGGGTTTGTCTTGGGGACCTTAGAGTGAGTGGTCAGTACTAACCCTGATCACAGGCAGTCCCAAGTAGCATAAGCAGAGCAAGTGAACATGAAATGGGTTCTAGCGAATTGGGCTTAAGCCTCACTCTTTATCTTTGTGGCACACTAGATGCCGTCATTTAAATGGTGCAGTTTCTAGGAAGCATGAGCCAATTGTCTGCACATGAAATGAAAACCTTACTATTACTTTCAAATAAAAATGTATTGAAACCCCATTTTCATACAGATTTGTCTGGTTTTTAAATGCCATCTCAATTTTCTTTTTAAAACACTCCTAGAAGACCAAACTACATGTCCCTTGTTCTACAGCTCTGTCTTATAGTCTGACTTTTTTTCTGTTTACAAAATGGGCTTAACAATTTGTATTTGGCAGTGTTGTAAAAGTTACAACATTTGATGTCTAGGGCTGCTTTAATATAAAGTACTTTTATTAATCATATGAATATTCATTAGTGATTACATAATGAAAATACAATAAATGAGCTATAGTAAAGAATGTTTCAACTCAGAGGTGATTAGAAACCTTGTGTCTTCCTGTCCAAGATATCTCTGAATCCTTTGGATTTAAGGTTGAAGTCAATCAAAGATAGATGAGCTTATCTTTGCCAACATTTTAACTTGCTTTGCCTTCCTGGTTCAATGGTCTGTATCTGTAATGACTATTAGTGATAAGGGGCTTTTGAGATGGATTAATGATACTTACCAGGGTCTCAGAAAGCAAACTGTTCATACACACATGCACATTTGCCATCCTTTGGCTAGATGAGTTTTCAGTTCATGGTTGGCTCTAGGAGATTAGTCCTATTGTCTTCAGTACTTCATGGTGACTGCTGAAGTTTGCACAATGAAGATTGGTGGGAACGAAACATCGACTAATGGAAATTTCTGTTTGATAGACAACCAGCTTTACTGCTTTTTATTTTTATGTTGGATCTACTCTTAGACCTTCACAAAGCAGTTGTGCTATCTAATGCTGTAATTTTGCTGTATACATTGTGAATTTTTGCCTACTTCATTTTGACTAAAGATCAAAGATACAAGATTCCATCTTATATTTGAGATGTTAATAACAGGGTGTGGATTTATGAAATTTGTTTCCTATCCATATTAATACAAACATGGAGCAAATGAATAAAATTTAAAGAGAGATAGACAATCCTAGAAGTTTCCACCACTGCATCTCAAATGTTCCTACCAAAATTTTTTAGTAAGATCGGCTGCCTCAAGGAATCTGAAGTCAGCTGTAAGAGGAAACATATCTAAGAAATCTTATTTAATATCTTAAGGAAAAATTTAAAACACTATAACATAATATTCCTATCCCTTAATTTATAGGATTTTTATCTTAAAGTAGTCTAGTATAATTGCTAAACAAAAAGGTGTGAAAAACTTTCTATGAATTTCTACATGCCTATGTGGGCACACAGTCCAATGTACAAGGGTAAGACTAGCAGATTAGCGTTTCTGCCAAGTCATGGAAGACACTCTTAGTGTTGCTGTGTGAAGAGGGAAAAGAGGGAGCTACACAGCTGAAATCAGACCTGAGGAGAGGGCCAGACATATACGTAACCGAAAGAGGAGTTACCGCAAAGATGCGGATGCAGCACAGTGCGGTGTCCCCAGGAAATTGCAAATACGTTGTACTGTTGGATATGAGGTTTCCAGACTGAACGAGGCCAGAGTGAAGAAGGTCCACTGAGTCTGAGGAGCAACTGTTAGACACATCACCATCTTCTAAAATATGCACTCCTCATTATTCTTTCTAATTGCCCATGTTCTTCTAGCTTAACTTCCCGCTCGCAAACCAAAGAACAGGTCAGGGGGAAGTGCTCTCTAGAAGTTATTCATTCATAAACCGTACTTCAAAACCAAATCATCTGTGACCAACTCTGGCCTGGCCTTGGCCACCTATCAAAGGTATCCCCTTACCGGTGATCAATGGTTCTGAAAGTCCTGGAACTGAGCCAAGAAGGAAACAGCCACCGATGAAAGAACAGGGCGGCAATGCAATGAGACCCAAATATTCTCCCCAGACAGAGCTGGAGGGTTCCTTAATAAAAAGCATTCTGTCCATTCAGGGATCATTCAACGAGTGTCCCCCTACATCAGGGTGGAAATTCCTTCTGAAAGTCAGAAACAATCCACCTTCTGTGTATAACCTTGCAGTCCTTTTGAGGAAATATTTACAATAGAAAGCTACACTGTGCTGTGGAACACCAGCTCTGTTTTGAGGGGCTGAGGACCAGCATGCCTTTGAAGATGCCTTCCCTCTGCTTCCTCTGGCTACTGCCTGAACAGTGCCTGGCTTGTTTACCTGATCCCATTCCCACCAGGAGCCTAAACTTTAAAACAGTTTTCACATGCACAGACCAAAATAACAATACTGTTCTTCCTGTGAATTGGAGGTCATTAAATAATATTTGTAATGCACTTCATCTTGGGAAGATTTTGCGAACGTCCTACACATGGAATGATTGGCTGTATTTCCAAATTTTCTTGCACTATATTGTATCTTACCCAGTCTTGAGGTTGATTTGGCGGTGAGGGTTCTGGGAGGAATGATGTTGATAGGAAGGATGCTTTTACAGTACTCATGTCCCAAATCCACCACTCTGCGGAGAACTTCTATGCACCAGTCCCTTGGCTTATGCTGCTCAAGATACATTACTTAATTAACTTTATTTAGTTTATATATCCCCTCAACAGCCTAGTAAGAAGAAAAATAGTACTTCACACTTCAGAGCTATGGGACTTGAGGCGCAGAAGAACTCATTTATTTCCCCAAATTTGGAGCACAATCAGAAATGGAGCTGGTTTAGAACCAAGGGTATTGGGATTTCAATCATTCTCTTTCAATGCCCTCTTCTGTCTGTGTCCTTTGCTCTGTGGTTCACTTTGTCTGACATGCTTCTTCATCCCTGGTTCTTGACTTTGTCATTGTTGTTCATTTGTTTTGTGTCAGCACTTGCTTTAAGATCTGAGCTTAAACCAGGCATAGTGGCACACATCTTGAATCCCAGTACTCAGGAAGCAGAGGTAGGTGGATTTCCAGGAGTTCAAGGCCAGTCTGATTTGCTTAGTAAGTCCCAAAACAGTCAGAGCTACGTAGTGAGACCCTGTCTGGAAAAGAAAAAAAAAAAGAATATTTGGGTTTGTAGGCAACTCTCCATTGTATGCCCTGTTCTAGGAGAAGTGATTGTTTATAATTCTATAGTATTCAGATTTCCCTGTCTTCAAGTTCTTCTCTGCTCTTCATACTGTTTATTCTAAAGTCTAGCAAGGTATTGTCCATGACCTTTATCTACCCACAGCATACAGCATACATATTGCAAAGTTTCAGCTTAATAACTTATTAGTCATTTAATAGAGCCTATCAACTATTTTTGCATTTCGGTGATACTGTTTTACAAATGCTTTCGCACAAACTGGCTCATTTAATGATATGCAGAAACAAGTAGCATCAGCAAATTAGTACATCAGGTGAGACATGTGATTAATACCAACACTGTGGATTACTTTACAAGAGTCTGATTAACATTAATATGTTTCCACATATTATACATATGTAATGTTATCAAATATGTTAAATATTAAAGCACCGGAGTGGGTGATTAACAGGTCAGCAATACCATCTTTGAACCACAGTATAGGAAGAGATCCCTTTCTTCAGCCACAGGCTCTCCACTTCCATCTATGCCTCATGAGAGGCACCTCCTGTCTCCTTGTCTATTTCAAGGTCGCCTAGGTTTTTCCTACACATTTACAAGAGTAACCTCCACAGATTAGTGCTAAAGCAATTTCCATATTTTTAACTTTTTTACAGTAGCACCCACGTTTCTAATACCAAAATTCAGAATAATCCCTTAATGCTCTCACAACAGAATACTACAGACTAGTTTACTTCAGTAGCATAAGCTGATTTTCTCACAGTTCTAGAGGCTCTTTCTATAGAGTGGCAAAGAACCTGTTCAAGCTGCATTCTGCAGAGGGTGCAGAGTATCAACAGTGAACCTAGAAATTTAACACAGATTTCTGGACAAAGTAGTAAAGAAATAGTCTGTCCACATACAACAAAATGCAAAATGAAAAATTCTTAAAAGAAGAAACTCTTCCCCCCATAGGAACCAGAATGGAAAGGTTTGGAATGTTCACAGCTTACTCACATCTAAGAAGGTTAGGAAGAGCCATGTTGAATGCCACCCACAACAGACTTAGATGAGGGTCCAAACTTTAAGGTGCTAGTGGACTGGTCTTTTAGTTTGTGGTTATTCAGACAAGGGTGACATTTCCGTCCGTTGTAGGAACTCTGTAGACTTCTTGAGATTTTCTTCCTGTTAACGACACCATATCCAAAAGGACAGTTTCAGGTTTTAATTTTTTTTTCTTTCTGGTGCAATATTTTTGTTTCTTTAATTCTTGTTTTGCAGTTTATGCTAGAACTTTCAGTTCCATGATGAAAAAAAAGTCTAAGATCTCCTGATCTCAATTGTAGAATGAAAGCACTTGATCGCTTATCAGGAAGATGCCTGCATTTTTTGAAATCTTTATTAGGTAGAGAGATCTCTTTATTAGCTGTATTTTAATAATGTGGGTTGAACTATGTAAATGTTTGTTCCTCACTGATAGGGTGATATAGTTTTTATTTTTTTAGAAAAAATTTCACATGGTTTTGGTTTCAGGGTAATATTTTCTTTAAAATTAATTGGGTAGTTGTCTCTTATTTTCTAGTTTCTGGAAAAAGTTGAACAGAATTGATATTAATTCTTCAATGACACTTGGGCTGGATTTTCTTTTTTGTTAATTAAATTTGTTGATTTCATACTCATGTATGATTTATTCATATTATTCTCGTCAACTCCCTCTCTGGTTTTTCGCCATCTGTCTTTACCATGCTTCCCATCCTCGCTACCAATCCAGTTCTCAGATTCATGACTTTTGATGTGTGTGTGTGTGTGTACCATTTAGTGTAACAAGGGCCATTGGTGTGATTACTGTATTTAGGGCTATCCATTATAATTTGATCATGATCAGTGGATAGGTAAATAAAATAAAGGCAACAACTTCCCCTCTCTCTGAATTGATCAGTATCAAATGCTTCAGCATTGAGGGATAAGGCCTCTTGAGCCCCTCCTGCATCCATGCATAGCTATTAATGGGCTTGGGTTCATTCTTATGCAGACTCAGTTTAGAATTATGCAAATAATGTGAACTTATGGTCACAATGACTGTATCTTTCCTAGAACCTGGAATTTGACAGTCCTTTCTCTCAACTCCTGGATCTTACATTCTTTCCATTATCTCATCTACAATAGTCTCTGAGCCTTAAAGGCTCACCCATCACTCATCTTCAGCATCCTGTGCTTCTGTCAGTGTCTGTGTTTACTGCCATTCACAAGAAATAGATCTATTTCCAATTAATACTAAGAGTAATATTCATATATAAGTATAAATATGAATATTTAAAATACAGCTTGACATTATGCTAATTTGGATAATGAGACTCAGTTCCTAACTAGTGTGCCTTATGACCTTACATTGTTTTTGAAATAACATTATAATACCAGGTACAGATCACTTTCTGTGCAATGGAACTCAAATCCATTCAGTAGTTGGTTACCCCAATATCAGGACTGCCATCATTAATCAAGTATGCATATTTTATCTGGTGGGATTCTCCTTTAGCTCGTAGGATTAACAGCTTCTTAACCAACAATCTGCTAATGCCCTCTGGAGCCATGAATGAAGTCCCGGGGGGGTAGAATGAGAAGAGGGAGGAGGAGGAGGAG
>LOEQ01001487.1:134947-149238 GCA_001685075.1 Bramus lutescens | reverse complement strand
AGTCAGGGTTCCCTGCCCTGTGGGAAGTCCAAGGTCCTCCCCCCTCCACCAAGGGCTAGGAAGGTGAGCATCCCTGGCCAGCAAGGGGCCCTGATCCTGTACCAGAAAATCCATCGGAGGGGTCCCTGGCCAGCAAGGGGTCTTGATCCTGTACCAGAAGACCCATCGGAGAGCAGCATTTGCAGGAAGAGATGGGCAGGCGCCAATGCAAGAATTCTTCCAACAATCTGAAAAACAACATGATAACACCAGAACCCAGCGAACCTACAAGAGGAAGACTTGAACACCTTAATCTAGAAAATTTCTTAATGAAATGTTCTAATTAGTTTTAGTTGTCAACTTTATATAGTCTAGAGAGAAAGTTTCCATTTATGCATTTTCTAGCTCAGATTGGCCTGTGAGCATGTTTTAGGGATTATCCTGGTTACTAACTGATTCAGAGGGACCCAGCCACTGTGGACAGCACCATTCTTACACATGTAGCCCTGGGATATGTAAGAAATCATGCCACACATTAGCCTGTTAATGAGTGAACCAGAAAGTAACACACCAGGTAGCTTTCTACAAGGTATCTACCTTGAGGTCCCAGCAGGACTTCCTTCAATGATAGACTATGACATGAAGAAAACAAATAGGAAATGTTGATAATAATGCCATTGTTAGTGTTTATCTTTTCTATGGTATCTATTTTTAAAAGTCTTATGGAAGTTTTCTGTGAAGGTAATATAAAATTAAGTAGACTAAAAATTGTATCATTGAGAAATAAAGCCAAAAATAGATTCCTTGAGGACTGGGGTCTTCTACTGCAGAGCCAAACTTATCCCAAGTGAGGCCTGAGGAGAGGTTGACAAAGAACTGGCGACCTTGGTGCTCCACTCTCCAGGAAAATGTCATAGACATGAATCTTGGCCATGAGAGAATTTTTTTGTTGTCAAAAAACACTTGGTTCCCATGTCACATTATATAACACATTTTTCCAGTGCAAATCTTCTTGAACACCCTCTTCTTGTCCTCTCTTTGCCTCTCACAGATGTCCTATCACTCTGGGCTCCTTCAGCCATTGTCTTGACTATAGCAGTCAATCCACAGTTTCAATGTGGACTTGAATCAGTTACACCAGATTTGGTTAGTTCATTTCTAATTTTTGCAATAATCTTTGTGAAATTGTTCCTCAAGTTATAAAATCCTGACCCAGAGTTTTACTGGATTTCTCTTCCATAGTATGCACAATGTGACAGCCGGGCTGTCTCTTTTCTCAGAGAAGAAGCTCATCACAAACTGTAAAATTACAGGGATCTACCACTCGCACTGAACAGATTTGAGAATAAATCATCTATGGGTTATACTTTTTGGCTAAGCGGAGTTTGCTTTTTAATTTTCAAGTTCAAGTATACAATTTCACAATGTTCAATTGTATTATGAATTATTTTATCTAAATTTGAATTTGAGATATTAAGTGCTATTCAATCATTTTTCCCCTTTTCTGAGATAGGATTTTTTCTTTCGTGCAACAGTCCTGGCTATTCTAAAACTTGCCCTGTAGACCAGGTTTGCCTCAAACTCACAGAGATCTGCCTGCCTCTGCCCTCCAGAGTGCTAGCATTAAAGGCGTGAGCCACCACTGCCTGGAGTACTACTCAGTCTTAAGGAGGATAGAATTTGTTCCTAAAGTTTAAGAACTTGTCCTATTCTTGCTTGTTTAATTTCCTAGCACTGACCACTGAATATGAAGATAATATATACAACACTTCACGCATCTTTAAACTCAGTTAAATGAAGACACCTATAACAACAGAATTAGATGTAAACTGCAACATGAATTCAAATTATGCTTCTTTTTCTTCTTGATAATTTTATTACTACTTTTTAGAAGGTTCAAAGCCCCGTTTATGTGAAAGCCGTGTGGGTGTACAGGAAGTTGACAGAGATGAAAGATACTGGTGTCTTCTTGATGGAGAGCCTGTTTGCCCCAGACTCTTCACCGAAAAGAACCTAGAGACTTTTAGGCAAATAGCTGAATCTAGAGGTCTTTACGCTTGGTTTTCCTCTCCATTAGTGGCTTTCTCTGCTCTAGAGTATATATTCATAAACCTTTATTAGGTCTAATTACCAAAAGGTAAAACCAAAAATTATAGGTAATGGTAATGGTAAGGTGTATTTTCTTTCCTTTCCCCCCTCCTCCTTCTTTCTCCATTTCTCTTCCTTTCTCAAAGACATGAAATGCAGTTAAGCAGAAACCCAGAGACGGGGGAAAACCCATCTCTGAAGTTATCATAGTAGAAAGCTGTGGGCTACATGAAGCTGCAGGGAGAAAACAATAGGAAGTGACAGAAAATATTACACATGTTGCAAAAATTAGTCACCAAGTTAACTGGTGTTCTATTCAATTAAACAACATAATTATGTGCCACGCTGTTTTACAGGGGAGCAGGTCTAAGCAGGAATACGTGTAACTATGGTGCTGGTCTATAGTTAACTGATAAATCTTCCCAGAGCTAAAACCTTGTCTGAATCCCAAGAGCATTCAACCGGCTCAGATTTCTTCATTTAGAGTTATACAAAGTGATTTCTCAAATCTGTATAAAGGAACAAAAATAAATAGTTTGTTGATATTTTCAACTTGTATCCTATGAAACACTTTCATGTGGCAAAACATTGCTGTAGGCACTTTGTAGGTATATTATTTTCTCCACTTCCTCTTTTCAGCTCTACTTCCTGCTTCTCCTTCCTCAGCAACCTGTATGTCACTTTCTGTCTCTGTGCAAGCTAACCAGCAGAAAGAGAGTTTCTCTGTGAACTGTATCTGAAATAAGAGGTCTTAGAATCTAATTATGGTGAGCAGTCAAGGACAATGGCATTCACCTGTCGTGTTTCGGTGCCTCAGTGATTTTTGGATGCCTGGCACTGAGATTTTCATTTACTAACCCATGTCTTCTGAGGGCAGCATGGTTCAACCATGCAGGACACTCTTGCTCGAGTTTGACAAATTGGATCCTGAATAAGTGAAGTGATTTGTATTACTAATCTGAAAGCTACCTTTCTAAAATTATGCCTTAGTTTATATATTCCACAATCTCATCTCTACACCCTCGCCAAGTATCTGTAGGAAAAGACAGGATCAATTTATAGGTCCACATCATGAGGGCATATCACAGAATCATAGTTCAGACTGACTGAAGTGTATTGTGCATCATGGAAAAACATGGATGCATTGCAGAAGATAGTGAACCTGAACTGTTCTATATTAGTACATTAAAGATGGATTTGAAAATGTGTCATTTTCTTCTGATTCAGAGAGTTCAATGAGAAATACCTAGGTTTCACCTAGGATTATGCCTGCCCTTCCTGAGGAATGGGAGCCTTCGTCATTCTATGTGGTAGGCATCTGCTCATGCTTATTATTAATGAAATATATGGTTTCCCTGCATAAGTTAGAGAAACAAGCATTAGGGTTAGAGAACTCAGTGCCTATAGATGTGAACTCAAATTAGATCCAGGAGGCCTAGAACAGACTGACAGTTTCCCTCTAATTCAGACACTTATAGGACTGTGTGGAATCTGCTCAATCTATTTCAAAACTGGTATTTCAAAGATAGTTTCACTGATTATCCCATCATAGTTATTGTAATTCCTTTTGGCTGTTTTACAAATCCATAAAAGTGCTGGTGGTAAGGACTTTCCTCATAGTCATCCATGATCTGAAATTGCTGATACAGCCTCCAGTCTCTACTCCATTTTGGACATGTGGAGTTATTCTAAGGCTTTGCTTGCTTTATGCCAAGAGAAGACAACTGTTGCATGTAATCAGATTCTTCATTTCATTGCAATTCCCCATGTATGCCGCAGACTGTCTCGCCAGACATAATTTAATAATGATTGTCGGGAACCATTCTAAAGTCTTGCTAATTCATTGGTTCATCCCTGTCCTCGTTAGTTTTTTTTTTTTTGTCAGCTTGATACAACGTAGAGTCACCTGGGAATAGTGAACCTTAATTAAAGAATTGCTACAATCAGATTGGTCAATAGTTTTGTCTGTGGAAGATTGTCTTAGTTGATAATTGATGTGGGAGAGCCCAGAATACCGTGGGCGGAACCATCCTTAGGCAGGTGGGAAAGCCAGAGATTAAGCCAGCAAGTGGTATTTCTCTATGGCTTCAGTTCCTGCCTTGACTTCCCTGAATTATGGACTATGCCCTGGACTTATAAAACAAATAAATCTTTTCTTCCTCTGCATTGCTTTTGGTCAGCCTGTCTTATAACACAGCAGGAAGGAAAAAAAAAAAGAAAAGCAAAAACGAAAAGCTAGAACACACTCCAAGGCTTTTCTCTGAAATGCAAGGGCAGCGTTGTTCATAAACATAACTTTTAGCTAGCTTCCTGACCTTTCGTTGATCATGCATCATCTGATAAATTGAATAAAAAGGGCCAAGTGTTCCTCACATGTACTAAGTAAACAAAATATGGAAAGAGTGATTATTTATCACAGCTTTCTTAAGAAGGACTTTCCTTGGAAGTGTTCTGTGGAGCATATTTATATGTATCTTAACTTGCATTTGAAATCTGAACTCCAATGTGACGACAGTTTGCTGAGGTTATTTAAACTTTCAAGGCCAGTGCATGCCCATTCTTTTCATCAAGGAGCAATCTTGGGGTGCTTTGTTAAGTTCTGTTTTACCTAAAATATTCAGTAATCCCAGTCTTAGGAATTAAAAACCATTCGATTTTTTTCCTGGAAGGTCCACCTTGCCTGGCACCACTCCTCAGCCAGCACAGACTAGCATAGGCTTACAGTATCCCAGAGTTCAAAGGCACTGTCAGGTCACAGAGCTCAACCCCCATGGCAATACCTAATACCTTCTACAACATCTCCACCAAGTGGCCAAGCAGTCTGAATTCTGCAGGTAGGATCACAATGATTGGTCCTCATCACATCCATTCCAGGCCAATCAGCATTTTCTCTAAATGTGGAAAACGGGGCTTTTATGAAGTTCTTTTTTTTTTAGTTGTTCCCAAAGATGTTGTCTCTCTTGCTCCACAAGAACACTGAAATTCTACCATTTATGATTTAAGCATTTTTTAAATAAAGCATCTCTTCATAAACCAAAACCTCTTAGCTCTAGAACAAGCAAGCCAGCTCTCTTCAGCATCTTTGTTCTGAGTGTGCCCCTGGTTCTGATCACTATCTTTTTAATTTGACACAGACTATCAACTTCTATTTTATTGGCTCTTGGGATCTGTTAAGTGTCCTAAGCAATTTGTGATGATAGAATTTTGAAGATGGCTTTCAGAGAAAACAAAAGAATCTGACAGGAGACTGATACGGTAAGTAATCTGTAAAAAAAATACAGAACCTTAGCAATGATAGGAGCAGAAGAGTCATTTCTGTTGGGTATTTGAGCCTTGACTTCAATGCATTGTCTTCAGGATTGTGCTAAGTCAACCATGTGTTGTGTAAGTCAGTTTTAGGAGACTGATGTCTTGGGAAATCAAATAGATTTTCAGGTTCAAAAGTCCAGTCATACCTCGATAGAAAGAAAGATTCTGGAAATATTCTATGATAAAAAAATGAAACTCAACAAATAATTGAAAAGAGTAAGAAATCTGGCTGCCTGATTGCTTTTCAAGAGAAACTGCTTTTGGAATTTCTATAGACAGTCTACTTCCAGAGTGGGACTACCAGACAGAAATGCCATAGAATGACAGAGGGATTCTGTGTCCCCCTGGGGGAATGAGGATGAGTTGTTTATGTATGTGTATGGTTGCTATTCCCCTAGGCTAGTTCCATCCATTCATAAGGGCTTTAGACAGTGCTTGTTTTTAGGTCATTGAATGATGCTTATTAGGTCTAGGCAGGTATTATCAGTGAGAAGTTTGTAGCAGCTTTAGTTTCTGGATAAATTAATTTCTGCACATACCTTTTGCTTTGACTGAGCCTCATCTGCTTCTCTTCTTGGAGTATATTCACACAATAGCTATCATTTGAAACATCTGTCCCACATCACACACCACAAAGCCCCATTCTCCAGCAATAACCACTGCTGGCTCTGACAGGTCTATGGCCTTGAAAACGGTTGTGAGGGGGAACCATTTTGCTCAATATACTTAGCAATGTAGGTAGACTTTATCATCATTGCTCCTGAAGCAGTCCCAAGGAAGCGAAGAGGGAGTGATGAGCCCTGTCAGGTCATCCTCAGAGCAAGGTTGTGAAGGTCAGAGTAAGAGAAAGGCTGGGCTGGAGAAACCTTTTCTGACTCTGAGCTCTCCTTTTGTAGACTAGCTAACAGACAGAAGCCCTTTCTCATTTCTAAGCAGTCTTTTGGACCCCACCATAGCCCAGAATGCATTGAAACCTGAATTCTCCTCCAGACTTAAATCCTTAAATGATCACTGACAAAAGACATAAATTTATGAAGCAGGATAGGTGAAACTCAAGAGAACAGGTCACATAGATTGACAGCCATTGACTTTGATTACTTATACTCTCTTCCATATGCCTAAGGACCCAAAGAACTAGCCATCAAATGAACTCCTTAAGAAACCACCTTTAGAGAAAGGATTACAGAACACATGAACATATGATATGAAAATAGAAGGAGGGATTGTAGGGGCTAAAACTTTAACCAAAGATGGAGGAAGGGATAAGAAAAAAAGGGGTGGGGTTGGTTAACGGAACACTAAATATATCTGAAAAGCCTCTACCGAAACCCAGTATTTTATAAATTAATTATAATATAATTTAAGAAACAATTTATACACATGTACTTGCATGGGCATAATGACTCCCCAAGAAGACATGTCTCATTAAATTAAAAACTCAGTACTAAGTCTGGGATGTTTCACTGTGAGTTTTCAGTCAGGAAGACCCCAGAGGTCTATCTGAAAAGCGCAAACCATTACCATTGCTGTTGGTTACCCACCAGAACTAGATAAGAAGATCCTATTGCTGAAGATATAATACACTTTGGTTGTAGAACATAGAGAAAGAAATCTTGAATTGACAGAAGACATTCCTACTTACTGGCTAGCTTCTGGAGTGCTAGAAGGTGATATGCAGGTCACTGTGGGAGAGAAGGCACCAAGAATATTCTTGAAGCCAACCCTGCTTTCTACAATATGGACCTGCCAGGCAAGATGTGCCTGTTGGTACAATAACAACAGGAAGGACACAGAGGTAATACACAGTATTTGTATTGGATCTAAGTCTTCCACAGCAATAAATTCATGCCTGGTAATGTAAACTTGGCCAAGAGCCTATGACTCAGGAGGTCACAGAAGGCGGAACCAATGACTGTCTTTTTGCCAAACCACATGTTGTCAAATTGTCGTCTAAATGCTTATTCCCATAGATTACTGTGTGTCTCTCATCCTTGGCCAGAGAAGCTTTGCTCTGTGGAGAACAGTGCTCAAAGTAGAGACTGAACTCATATAAGTGTTGAGAGCAGATTTCTATTAAAATCCCATTAGTATATGCAAGGATAGAAGCTAGAGACCTGGACTTGGGGATTGGACATGAGCTCCCATCTACTGGGGAGGCTGAGGCAAGGGAATAACAAGTGTGAGGCCGACCTGAGTTAATTTTATCAAGATAAAAATTAACATTTTTCAAAGGAAGTGCAGGATGTAACTCATTGGTAAAATGTTTACTTAATATACAAATAGAAGAAGCCCCGAGAGTGTACTCTCTCTCTCTCTCTCTCTCTCTCTCTCTCTCTCTCTCTCTCTCATAGGATCTGGAAATGCAATTCATGTCTGTTCCAGGGCTTGAGGTTCTCCTATGACTAGAGGCTTACCATAAAAACTCTCTAAAATTAGGTGCAGACTAGATATTTTTATCATTAACATGAATTTTGCTAATGCCCCAAATGAACTGACTTCATAAAACTGGAGTTGGAGAAAGAGCAAGGGGAAGCTCCCAGCAACATGTGAATGACAAAGAAGGGGTGTGGTTGCTGGGTAGTGGGGGCACTTTTCACCAAGAAAGGCAAGAAAGGAAGAGTGCAGGCGATCCTTCTTGTGGAAATAGAGTAGTTTTCTGTGATGAGTCACCTGCCTGGGGTTCCCCCAAGCCATGAGCACCCAGGAAGAGTTACAAGCTACTGAATACAAGGACCATATTGGGGGTGTGGACCTGAAGTTCATCTGAGTCTTACTTCCTGCTACTATTTGCTCGTTTGAGAAGAGAGCCTAAGTTCCATAAGGTTATTTCCTTTTCGAACCTATTGCCTCTTTATTCCTTGAGATGGTGTGTGCATGCATGTGTGTGTGTGTGTGTGTGTGTGTGTGTGTGTGTATGCATTTGCAGAGGATTTATTTACATTGGTGACTTTATTCCGGTGTGTTTGACTATGCACTAATGAATGAGGAACAGAAAACCAGACTGAGAGGAAGCAAATGAGATGGAGTTTCCAGACCCTCAGTCAGGTAATTCTTCCTTCTGGATGTCAGGCAATGTACTTGGACCTGGAAACACCCAGATTAATGACGTCTATCGACAGGCATCTGTGGTCTAGACAGAGTGATAAAAGGTTTAAAGCATACTAGGGAAATAGTATGGTGTATTCTTTGGCATAAGGAAGGCATGGTGCTAAGCATTCTTGACCTGTTGTAAAAGGAGACTAATAGGTAGCCTGCCAGAAGCCACAAGTGGTAATCCCCTGTCTGGCCTCTCTTAGGCCTCTTCCTAGACACCGCCAGCCTAGCTGTCAGGGTGGGGATGCGTAGACTTCCGTCTCACTGCTTCCTTCATGTAAATTTACATCTCATTTGATAATTAAGTATCTAGCAAACAAAACCCACTAAGGAAGTAGATCAAGATATATTTCTAAAGAAACAAAAAGAGACAGTTTAATTTAGCGAGATACTAAAATTGTGACTTTCCTCTGTTTGCTGCATCAAAACTGCTTGCAGAGGACCATGGTGTTGGTGAAGACAATGATAGCCACCACAGGATGAAAACCAGTAAGAATAATAGGCATCTTCAGAGCTCCCTATGTCTGAAAATTTTGCATGCGTTTTTGTGAGACAGTTCCATTGTTACAGTTTTCCCGATAAAGAAACGGGGATACTTATTTACTTAAGATTATGCAGTTTACCAAAAGGAAGCCTCTGTTCAAACCTAAGAACGCCTGACTGTAAAGAGGGAACAGAAATAGTACCCTGTAGAGTGACTATCAGGGCTTGCAAACCATGTCACCCCCTAGACACCAATAACTTGTCAGTGTTCATAGCTTAATCTCTTCGATAGGTGCTTTCCAGTCCATCCATCTTTCCTATAATTGGGGTGTCAGCTGAAATATCAGTTAGCCACTTCCAGTAATAGATAATATTCAGAACTGCAAAACATCTTTTCCTACTCTCTAGCTTCATATGTACAAGTGAGTCATATTGAACATGCGATGTGGAGGAGGCTCATTTTCCCAGCTGAAGAAAAGTTGGTGAATGGCTTTGCAACCTCCCTCTCTTTGGCGCCACAGTCCATCCTCTTTGTGGAAACTTCTATGGATATATCATCCTGACCTCCATTTCTTTACATCTACTCTGATGGTCCTGCCAAGAAGGAGGGTTATCTAGAACTTGAAAATGATTAAAACAGAGAATTTGGGGCTCTTGTGGAGGCTTTTCTTAAAGTGCTATATATAGCTGTTGCTTTTATGTTCATTTCTACACAGAAATATAACTTCCTGCTTTCTCTGAAAAAAAATGGTGTTAGAGCTTGCAAGCTGAGGCCAGTCACTAAAAATCCTGTACAGCCTGTGTGGCCTCTTAGAAGGTCGTGACTATGAAATGAAATCTTCTCTGTTTTAACATGTCCCTGTATTAGACTTCACCTCAATTTTTTTATCCCCACCGATGTCTATATTCTATCTCTGAATTACTGTTTTAATAAGATATTCAATATAGATTAGACTCTGACCTCGCCATGAATCTCATTCAGTGACTTTCCAGCACTTAGTGCCCATGTTAGCATTGTTTTGAGCATGAAGGAAGGAACCCCCTACTAGTATTGTACTAGAGTCCTATAATCTTGGTCAACTTACTATTGACTTTTAATTTACACATAGGTCTTGGAAAGATGGTAAATGATAGAAGTATCGATAGTGAGTCTGTTATTAGAAAGGAGTCATAGTTAATTGAGCATCAGCAAAATTTATTTTCTGTCTTTACTGTGAGTGCCCAGTAAATATTTATTTTTACAGATGTGAAAGAGTCACTTTCTCTTGCATTTTTCCCTCAGAATATGTTATTTTCATAGGTGACCATTAAGTGCTTAAAATTGCTAAACTGCTTTTGAATTTTTTAATTAGTTCTTGGTAAGGCTCACTTTGAACAATTAGATAAAGTGTGGCATCAGATTTCACCACTGTAAAGTCACTGCTCCTCCAGTTGCATTTATTAAATTATCTGTGAGAAAGCATTTCTGTAGTTGGAATGAACTGATACCAGGTGACTCCTCCTGAGATGTGATGATAGTACTCAGTGCTGTTTGTGTCTAAAAATGCATAAATGAAATCAAACCATTAGGAATTATGAGGCTAATGTCCATTGAAGAGCTGTACACAGAAGTAGTTGTTGTGATTCTTTAAAAGTGTCAATGTTGGGCTGCTAAGATGCCTCAGTGGGTAATTTATTTGCTATGTAAGCTTAAGGATGTCCATTCAGATCTCTATCACCTATATACCAAGTGGGGAGCAGTGATGCTCATCTGTCACCCCAGCACTGGGAAGCAAAGAAAGACAGATCCTGAGTGTTCTCTAGCCAAGTGCTCTAGCTGAAACAGTGGGCTCCATGTTCAGTGAGACCACGATTAAATAAAAAGGTGAAGAGAAACAGAGGAAGACACCAACAGTCAACTTCTGACTTCCCCTCCACATATACAAGCATGGGTAAGCACATGTGCACATATATACACGCAACACACACACACACACACACACACACACACACACACACACACACACACGCTTAATAATAGAGAAAACAAGAGGAACTGGAGACCATTCCCAAGTAAGAAAATTAGGAAACAGCATCACAATGCAGTATGTGGTCTAGAGTTAGATCCTACACCAGGAAAAACTATTCTTATAAAATAGTATCTGGGGCTAGTCATGGTAGCTTATGCCTCTAATCCTACCACTTGGGAGGTAGAGACAAGTGGATCTCTGATTTTGTAGCTAACCTTGTCTGCAAAATGAGTGAGTTCCAGGCCAGTCAAGAGTACACAGTCAACCCCTCAAAAAAGAAACAAAAAAGATATTATTGGGACAATTAGTGAAATTTGGATATGATCTGTGGGTCAATTACAAATGTTGTACTGTTGTTAAATGTATTGTTTTTCATGAAGTCTCAATGACATAGAAGTGGATTTCTTTCCAATTACATAAGTGTTCTTGCTCTTAGGAAACAATGGTGTAGGATTTAGGCAGCTTACTACCTCTACTTTCATGAAAGACAGAAGGGCAGGAGAGAGAGAGAGAGAGAGAGAGAGAGAGAGAGAGAGAGAGAGAGAGGAGTGAAAGAGAGCTGGGAAGGGAGAGAGTGAAAGAGAGACAGAGAGGGGTGAAGAGGAGAGAAGGAAGTGTCATGGTGGAGCACACATGTACCTCAGTAACTGAGACGCCGTGGGAAGGATAATCCTGAGTTCAAGGTATTTCTGAAGAATAAAAGAGAGAAAATATGAGATAAAGGAAAAATGTTTAAGACAAATTTTAAGAACTTAAAATGCAGATTAACAGCATATATAGTTTTTTAAAACATAATTCTTCCAAACTTTTTGAGTATAAGATTATTTTAAGTATAAAAATTGGAGCCAACAAGTAAGAAACCAATACTCCAGGAAAGAGAAGCTAAAATGAAAAATCATCTTGTTACATTTTCAAGAGCTCAAGGGAATTTAGAGTTTTTCTTTTCCATGACTTTCCTTGGCTGAGGCTATGGCTTAATTGCTATGGTAATCCTCTCATGTTCCACACAGTTATAGCTTCTTTGACACAGATGGTGACTGAGGTAGGGCAGGAATCCAGAGAAGAGTCAAGCAGGTATTTTTAGCGTCTTCACATAGTTTTGACACATTCCTACCAAGACCCATCATCGAGTAATTGAGACTCAGTGAATGTTTATTATGTTCCAACTGTCTTTCTAGGTTCTGAAACAAAGATGTGAATAATGTGTTTCCACCCAAGAACTGTAGAGTTATGTTTGAGAGATGTTCTTGCCATGAGTCACCACAGCTCAGAAGGGCAAGTATTGTAATTGAGACAGACATAGATGCTGCCAAGGAAGAAAGAATGGACAGAGTTAATTTCATTTTTGTAAGGAGATTTCTTTGATGTGTGACTATAACTACAGGAGAAGAGAGTGGCTTTTAGACTGAGGAAACCATGATAGTCTAAACCATTACAGTTCATGTGGATAAAGGATATCAGTGGGTGTTGATGCATTTGAGAACATGCAGAGAATGCCAAAGAAAATAGGAAGAAGAGGGAGGAAAAGCTTCCACCAAAGAATTTTGTATCTTAACTTTTGCGCTACAAAGTTCTCGTTATAGGTGGGTAACCAGATATAAGAAGGGCTTCAAAGCTTCCAGTCTGGGGTTCTCAGTCACCATTGCCTAATGCTGAGATTTAGATGGCCAAGTTGCCTCTATAGGCACCACAAATTACTACCACAGCAACACCCCTGTTAAGTTTGCTTAGCTCTCTATTGAAGAAGAGCACATTTTCTTTCCATACTTTTGTCCTAAGATTCTTCTTTAGATTCTTGCTCCCCAAAATTGTCGCTAGATCTGGACAGATAGTTCAGCAATTAAGAGTATATATTATCCTAGCAGAATGCCCCAGCACTATGTTGGGTGCCTAACAAATGTCTGCAACTCTAGGTTCAGGAGATCATATGCCAGTTTTTGGATTCTTTGGACACTTGCATTCATATGTGCAATAAACTGCCCTATATACACACATGATATTTAAAATATAATAAAATAAATCCTTGCAATAATGTACCTCTTCACCCAAATGCTAAACTTAATTCTCTTCTTTTGAACCTCATGAGCAACAAAGGAGATTTTTTTTATCTAATTATAAAACCCTATTCCCCCGGAACTGATTAATGAGGTTAAAGTTTCCCCCAATTCTATAATACTATACCTAAACTAACCCTCTCTTTTTCTTTCCCTTCTTTCCTCTGTCTCTCTCTTCTTCATCCCTCCTTTCTTCCACCCCTCCCTCCCTTTCTCTCTAATTTCCTTCCTTCCTTCTCCTCTCTCAGGGGCCCTGCTTGCATGTGCGATAGACTAGTCCAACACTCTAGCACTGGACTAAATTCCCAGCCATAGCCCTCACACATTGACTGGCACTGTCCTCCTGGATGCTTTGGATGTCAACTCCTGCTGAGTTCCTACAACAGGAAATCTATTTGAGATCCTCCAATACTGTTTTATTATTTGGGGGGAAATTAATACATTCTTACAGGATATTTTGATTCTATTCATGCTACTCCTCCAACTTCTCCTAGATCCACTCCTCACATTCTACCCTTTGGAACTCCATGTCCTCACTTGTTTAAAAGCCAAAGATGTTGTGGAAGCTTGGTATGGGCAGTATTCCACCTGTACATGATTTCACATGTATTTGTAAGAAAGAAAACTGTATAAGTGCTTTTTTTCCCAGCAAGGATCATGATGAGCAAGGGTAGTCAGAATGGTCTCTTTTTAAAAGTAACTACCTTTATTTTCACTAGATATTTCCTTCTTGAAAAAAGACTTTTGTGAGGAAAAGAAAAAAGACATGTAAATGATAAAGCATGAGCTCTCCTGAGGAGAGATAATCTAATTATTGATTCATATATGTATGTATGACATATTATGTAGGCCTAGAAATATTTACCTTACACACTCATTTGAAATATGAAGATGAATTATAATGTATCTACTTTATGCATAATTTGTATTGAATGATTTGTATTAAAAATTGAGTTCAGATAGTTTCAAGGAGCATTTAGCAATTTGTAACGAATGCTGATAATCTCTCTGGCACTATGTCAAGTGTATAATATACTGTTTCAATTGTTTTTTCTCATTGATGTGACCAGTAACTGACATGAAAGAGCTTAAGAAGTTTATAGTTTGAGAGGGCACAGTCCTCCATTCTGGGAAAGACATGGTAGCTAGTCACAATGTACTCATAGTAGCCAGATGCCTAGAGATGAATGCCGGAAGTATTTTAGGCTTCTTTTTTTTAATCAATTTTTATTATTATTATTAAAAATTTCCATCTCCTCCCCTCCTCCCAATTCCC
>LOEQ01001487.1:97213-134386 GCA_001685075.1 Bramus lutescens | reverse complement strand
GGGTGGTGGGAGAGAGGGAGAGAGAGGTGAGAAGGGGAGGATTGGGAGAGCTTGGGGTACTGGGACGGTTGGAATAGAGGAAGGACGGTTAGGGGAGCAGGGAAGAAGATAACTTAAATAATGGAGCCATTTTAGGGTTGGCAAGAGTCTTGACTTTAGAGGGGATCCGAGGTGTCTAAGGAGATGGCCCCAGCTTGTTTCTTGAGCAGCTGAGGAGAGGGCGCCTCAACTGGCCCCATCCTATTTCAGGCTTCTTATTCAGTCTAGATCCCCTTTCCAAGGAGCTGTAGTGTCCCACATCAAGGGGGTGCCTTCTATCTACAATTAAATATCTATTCAAATTTCCTCACAGACAGACTCAGAGTTGTGTTTCTGTGGAGATTCTTACTCCTTTCAAGTTGAAAATCGAGATGAAAGATCACAAATCTACTCCCTGTTAACCTGACATCGAAAAACATCACTTTTAAATCACATTTAACCCTTTTCCCATAATGTCTTTTTGTTATTGTGAAAAACTCACTATTGTCTCCCTAAAAGTCCTCATAGTCCTTAACAGGGCCAATGCTATACAAAAATCAAAAGTTTCTCCTGAGACTTTAAGCCGTCTCTAAATTGTGTGCTCCTGTAAAGTTGCAAAGTAAGTTACAAACATCCAACACACAATGTCATAGAGTAAATGTTCTCACTCCAAAGGTAGGAATGGGAGCATAACAAGGCTATACTGAACCAAAGAAGACTGAAATTTAGTGGAGCAAATACCAAATTCTGCAGTTCCCTGTCTCTCATGTGTGATTTATGATGAAATTGCCTGGAACTTGAAAGGGTGTGGCAGCCTCCACCTCTTCAGCTTTGATACCCATTGAAGACATAGCCTCTCTTTTAGACCAGTCCACTCCCTGTTGACAGCTCTCTTATGCTGGTAATTCATCACTTTGCTGTCTCCAACACTTTGTATTCCACAAATATTTTAAGCTTCACCCTCATAGCAATTCACAATGGCATTGGGGATCTTCCTTGTAGCTATTCTGACCCTAGCACCTACTGCATGGCCTTAGTGGTTTTCAGTAATCTGGGCATAAGGCTCTCTGAATCCCTAATCCTGCATTGCAAACCACCATGTCAACATTGTTTATAAGTTCTGCTGAGATGTTGCCTGGCTGGACCTTAGGTTTATTAACTATTTATTTAGTCCAGGATCCCAGTATGTGGAATGGTGCCACCCATATTAAGATATATCTTTTATTCAAGTAAGCATTTTTAAAAACATTTCAAAGATATACACAGAGGTGTGTTTTCATGGTGGTTTTTAATCCTATCAGATTAACAATGAAGATTAACAGCACATAATAATATTTCATTGATAGGTGGACAAAGACAGATATTAAGTCCTTATTTCATCAGGAAGAATAAGAGGCACAGAGTGGTAAAATATAAGAAATAACAAAAGCAGAACTAGCCTATTCGTGTAGCAGTGCTATGATTGGTTCTTACAGAAGACATCTTTTGTAAATGACACTACTTACATATTTCCTCATGCTAGTACACCCGAATTCCTCACTGAAGCCCCTATTTCCTTGATGCTGTAAAATGGATGCATCAGCAACTTCATCTCCCAGATAGATACAGCTGAATTCACATTGATCCCCAGTGCCATTGTTTTCTGTATCATCTTTCTCTTTGTTTGGATTGCTTCAATGAAATGTGACTAGTCTCCCTGTTCCTTATTTTCTATTTTTCTGTGAAGAAGAAGAAGAGGCATCATCTGTACAAGTATAAAACTGACCTTGTCACACCGACACACAGAACCCTTCAGTAACTTCTTAGAACATATGGAAAAAAATTGTCTGTCCTGATTTTATCCTGTCTGTAGAATAAGAGTAACGTCAAAGTCATCAACCACTGTGGATAAGGCTCTGTGTTCTAGTTACCTGAAAGCTGTACCTGTACCTGGCCCGTGAGGAAGTTTATTTTTTACTTTAATATTTCCTTTTTTTTCCCTGTTCTTGGCCTTTGCATTTGGGCTTGGATGAGTCTTTCTCAGGGTTTTTCATGACTGGTTCCTAATGTCATTCATGTTCCAGACTATCAAGCCACCATTGCTTTGCCCCTCTGTCACTTACAATTATATATAATGAGCTGATTCATCAGTATATTTATCTATTTTTAACAATATAATGAGGAACCTAGAATGTAGGCTTTTTGAGAATAAGAACTTCATCTTTGTTCAGGGCTGTATTGACCTACACTTTTAACTGTGCGCAACATTCATTATTGTTTAATAAGCATTTGTTTAGTGGAAGCCACCAATCTCATATATTCAGAAGCAGAGCATAGAAGGCTAAGCTAGAAATAATCTTAAAGCATTCTGAATTTAAATAAATTTGAAATACATATGAGTTCTGTAAAGATATGTGCCATGAATGTCTACATGAAAGATACTTCATAAGTTAAAAAAGAAAAAAAACTAAAAACTATCACAAATATCAAATATTGAGTATTAAATGTAAAAATCTTCAAACTTGGGGATACATTTTCTAAAAGTTACCATTACACTACTGAGTTTTAAAACTTCTCTGAGTTTTTCAAAGCCAAATAACCATAATATTTTATCAACTCAAATTTATGGTACTTAGTACTCACTGTGGCATTCCTGGTCAGAAGAGCAAGCTATTCTGTCCTCCAGAGTGTCATCTCTGTTGTTATGGGTAAGAAACATTCTTGACTCTGTGTGAAAGAGTCTGTGACCCTGTATGAAAAGGCTTGTATATTATGGAAAAAGGTCAAATCCATCTTACTTTGGGGAATAAATGAAGAATACTTCATGTTTGTTTAAATTATGATGAAATTCAAACAATTGTCTTTTAAAATTTTTCATGGTAATAGTAGTTGGTTGTCCCCCAGGGTCATGACCTTGCTAGCCTCAGGTTCTTGCTATTCCTAATTTATAGCAGTTAAAAGAAGGAAAGTAGGTTTTCTTCAATGGAGTGACACTGAATTTACCAGCCACACTCCAGGGTAGACACCCAAGTGCAGCAGCAGTCAGCTAACACAAACTGTATTTCATAGCCTGTTTGTTTACTGAAAAAGAACATAATGTTGATAAGAAGGACAAGATAGGCTCTATGAGGAGTTTTAAGAGGAATATTAATATGATCAAAATGCATGATATTATCAGAGATTATATAAAAACATTATTTTTAAAGTTTTCTTGAAATACAGTCAGTCATGTCTGTTTGCTGTCTCATCATGTATGGCTGCTTTCTCTGCCATGAGTTGACTCTTTGTGATAAAATGATATGAGTTAGAGAATTAATATAGTTACTATTTGACCTTTTATAGAAAAGAATGACAAGTCAATGTTAAGGAGAATTCAGAGCAGATGGATGTTAACACCTTTGAGTCTATCTTTCAAGATAGTTTACAAAAGATAGTCTACAAAATTGCATAAGACTTTTGAGTTATAGTTGGTCCCGTAAAAGAACACTAAAGAGGACTCATGTTCATAAGTAATTCTTCATAATTATTCATAAAATGTACTTGTTTATTTATGTGTGTATGTGTGTGTAACTTTTCTCATTAAAATATTAAAATGCCCAAAAAGTACAACAAAAGGATGGAAAGATGTATTATTTAGTTTGAGGATATCCTGTCCATGATGCATGGTCATGATAGTATGAGCATTTTATAACTGTGGCTACAGAACCTTGTTCATATCAAATTGGATCAGAAAGTAAGAGATGGGTGTAGAAGGTGGAATAAGCTGTAAACCCCAATGCCTTCCCTGCTTCTTTCCCCGGACCTCACCTTCTAATGATCCTACATCCTCCCAAATAATGCTGCTGTGGGATAATGCTCTTGTACACTGTAAAGATTTGTCACTTCTGTAAGTTTAATAAAATATTGATTGACCAGTAGCCAGGCAGGAAATATAGGTGGGGTAACCAGACAAAGAGAATTCTAGGAAACAGAAAGGCAGAGTCACAATCACATCCCAGATCAGAAGAAGCAAGATGAGAATGCCTTACTGGTAAAGGTACCAAGCCACGTGGCTAAATATAGACAAGAATCGTGAATTAATATAAGTTGTGAAAGCTAGTTAATAATAATCCTGTGCTAATAGGCCAAGTGGTTTATAATTAATATAAGCCTCTGTGTGTTTCTTTGGGACTAAATGACTTTGGGACCAGGCTGTACAATAACTTCTGTTTACACAGTGCCTGATGTGGAATTCCACTCTGTATGCTATTTATTATCATTGGCTAATAAAGAAGCTCATTTGGCCTATGGCAGGGCAGAGTATAGGTAGGTGGGAAAACTAAACTAAATGCAGGGAGAAAGAAGACAGAATCATGCAGATGTCATGTAGCTGCCCAAGAAACAAGAGGAAACAAGCCACGAGCCTTGTGATAAAATATAAAAGAATAGAAATGGGATAATTTAACATGTAAGAGATAGCTAATAAGAAACCTGAAATAATAGGTCAAAGAGTATATAGTTAATAGTAAGCCTCAGAATGGTTATTTTGTAAATGGCTGCAGGAGCCAGTGATTGGGACCTAGTGGGTGGAGAGAAAACATTTCAGCGGGATCACCGGAATGGAGAATATTTGTAGCTACAAGTGCCTATAGTTGAAGATGAAGCCTTTAAACTCATGAGTGTCTGGGAATATTTTACATGTTAATCATAATAGTTTTGTATGTGTTTACATATAGTAGCCTATTTGTACCATCTAGTAAAATTAAGTGTAAAAGCCATCCATGGATGATTATGTTAATTGATGATCAACTATGGACAAAATGACAGAATAAAATGAAAGAATAAAATTTCATAACCTGTCTTTAGGTAGATAATACCACTCTCACATATTGACTATGATGTCTGAAGTAGTGTATTTATTTTCATAGATACTTTTTAAAGTACATTTGCATATGTTTGCTAGGTTTGCCTTTTGATTATGATTGTACATGTGACTCATTTTTTTTAGTATTGTGATCCTAGATTATTGTACTTAAAGAAGTAAAAAAATTTTCCAATCATTCTTTTATTTTTAGGGTTATAATATAACCACATTATTTTCCCATTTCCCTTTCATTCCGCCAACCACCCCCCGTATACCCATCCTTGTTCTCCTTCAAATCCGTGGCCTCTTTTCCATGCATTTAAACATGCATGTATAGATATACACATATATCCTTATATACAGCCTGCTGATTCTTCATAATGCTATCCATATGGACTCCTCTGCCAACTTTAATGGGTTATTTGAAACACATCTTCTCTCATTAATTAATATGGCTGCTTTGATGAAATTCAGAGAATTCTGGCAATAGGGAAATCATCCTATGCCACAGATCTCTCAGTGAAAGTCAGTCCAGTTCTGGTATAGATTCAAGAGCCAAACCTTTCTATAAGAAATGCAGCTCTGCCACCCTAGTGTGCAGAAATGAGGGGCAATGGTTTTCCCATTCCATCCAGGAACTATGAGTTCCCATGAAGAAGGAAGAGAGGAAGCCTGGCAGAAGGGCTACCACACAGGAAGCAGGGTGCTTCCCTCACTCCTACTTGGCTTCTAACCAGCCATGGAACCTGGTCAAGATACTGAACTTCTTGATCTCAAATTTCCTAACTTTGATATTTAAAGGGTCAGTTGGGTTTGTCATCTTTGTACTTTGTGAGGCAGCGAATTCCTAGATCAAATAGAAATCTCAATTCAAACATGAAGGGAGAACTGAAGGGAGTGGAGCTGGTGTGGTTGAAGCCAGGCACTGCTGCACTATCGTCTGATCCCTAAGAGGAGTTCCAAAGCCCTTTCTGAGAGCTGAGGGCTCTTCCAAACAGTCTGGGGAGAACATGTTGTTGGTTTTCCTTCTTTCTTCCAGGGTTCCCTTTACCCCAGTCCAGAGATCTCATGGTTCTATGTAATCATCACCAAATGCATTGTAGTTGCATGTACAGCAATATACCGGGTTTTAATAAAAATAATAATATTAATAGTAGGATGTGTTCTTTTAAATAATCATGTATTCCTGTTGCAGTAATATGCTTATTACTCATATGCTAAACAATTCCTGGGGACAAAGATGGAGTCTTAGACATTTCATCCCTGTGCATTGATGATGGGAGATACCGAAACACATAGAGAAGAGTCAATGTATTTGGATCATATGACTTGCACGTTCTTTTTTTGTTTGTTTGTTTGTTTGTTTTGTTTTTCGAGACAGGGTTTTTCTGTAGCTATGGAGCCAGTCCGGGAACTCACTCTTTAGACCAGACTGGTCTTGAACTCACAGAGATCTTCCTGCCTCTGCCTCCCGAGTGTTGGGATAAAAGATGTACACCACCACCGCCTGGTCGACTTAAAGTCAATGTTCATACCTAGCTTCACTATTATACTCAAGTTCTGTGAAGGATAATCCAGTATCTTTAACTTATTTTCCACAGTGTTGTAACTTATTCTTATTCTATATATTTCCATACATTAATATACACATAACTTTTTCTCAATGTCCTCTACAAACTGTCAATTCCATACAAAACCGGTGATTGACTATCAAGGAGTAAGGCTGATCTAATTGGTTAATCAGGTTTATAATCATCCAGCAGTATCCCAAGATGAATGATCCCTCGACCAGATGTCTCATTCCAACATTAACTTTCGTCCTCACTGGTCCCCAGGTACAAAATAGCTACATAATTTCTAAAGTATGTTCTCATGTTTCTCTAAGTCTGTGATTAAAAGACTAAGAAATGCCATAATAACGTTTTTCTCAAATTCTTTTAAAGTTAATTATTGTAAATCACTACAGTGTCTGCACCTATAAACTCACAGGATTCTCCTAGTACAGTTTCTCAAAGACTACACAATGACATAAGATGACCTCCTCTAATGGGGAACCTTGTTATCCAATTATCTTTAAGAGGTGGGTCTTAATTAAGGTGTGGTTTTCTGGGACCCGGAGAGATAAAACTAGTGCACAGCCAGGTGGTCACTCTCTCTGTGCCATCTTCCCCTGGGACACTGCTGTGCTTGGACTTCCTGTTTCCTATTTCGTGAGTTTTCCCCTTATAATAAATAAAAATATAATTGTTTTACCCTTAGCTAACCTGATTGTTTTCAACACTCCTCTGTACCTACCAAATATATCAGTGTTTTGGTGCATGTACTCTAGTTTTCTGTGATAGTATATAAGGCAAAGAAACAAACAAAGAGCCAAGATGGAGATGGAGAAGAAGAAGGAAGAGAAGAAGAAAGAAAGAAACCAGTGGTTACCTGAAAAGAACTGCCAAGTGAAACTACTGACAGAGTTTTCCCTTGTCTCTGACATCAATGTGGGAGCATTGGAGTACTGTAGAAACATTTACATCAATCTAAGCAGATGATACCAATCAGGGTTGCTTGAGGACAAGCAAGCAGAGCCCAGGGCTTCCCATGTAGCCTAGCATCAGCTCCACATCATACCTTAAATGTACCAGGAAATAAAATCAAAGGCCTTCATATATTTTACAACTTATTTAGGATCTTCTGCATAGGAAGAAGCCCATTGCTGGCTCATGACACACCCGTTCTTGACACTTAAGATTCCTATAGAATTCCTTTTTAGGAAATATTTTTGGAGCAAACTGTCAGCATTTCACATTTTCCTCACTCCCGTTTCTCCTTTCAATGGCAACACTGTTAAGTATCAGAAAGAAATCTTCTGCCTGCTGATGAGCATCTGTAAGGATCTTTGTTCTGCTCTCCAGTTCCTGCTGCTTTGTTAGCAATGGAACCTCCTTCCCAATGACCAATTATTTGCTGGGAATTCATTAGATATAAAAATACTAGTAAACATCATTATTTTTGGTTATCATGTCCATGATGTACTTATCAGTTATGCAATCTCAATTAACTCATTGACCATCTTTATTTTTTCTATGAAGTGGAGATTGTTTTGAGGAAAGTCTCATCCAATGTTTGAGAAATAGTAACCACTAAATCAATGCTAGTTGCTGTATTTTATTAGTTTTAAGTATCAAGCAAACCCAACCACAAATTTAAAGGCATAGGAGGTAGGACCTGCTTATTAACTCTGTTAATTTTAGTTGAGGGTCTGTATATTCTTTTACTAAGGGTGGTGTGGTATACACTAGGTTCTTTGTATAAATTTGGGGTGTCACTTAATATTAGGCACATGAGAAGATTATTGACCTTGTCAAATTCTCAAACTTTGCCAGTCTCAGTGTTGAAAACCAGTAACCCAGTGATTATTGATAAGAATCAAGCTAATACATTTTTCGAGAAACTTAAGGTACAAGGCACTTTCATCTTTACTCTGTTTGGATTTAAATCATTTCCTTGAGGTCTAACACTAATTTCACAGCACTACATAGTGAGAAAGATCATTTCAATACTGACTGTTACCATAGACCTTCTAGGGGCTTCTAACTGTTGGACCATTCTACTTTCTAAATTAATCATTCCTAATGAGATGGGTCTGCATTGGTGGTTTCATTGGCCAGTAAGAGTACAGTCCCTTACCAGGAGATGTATATCCCCTTTGCTCACTTAGTCATTCTGCTCACAAGGATATAACATATTCGGTTTTGTAAGACCTTGGCCTTCACTCTGATTAGGCCTCCAGTCAAAAAGTTCTTCCATTTCCTGTGGGTATTTCTTGAACTGAGCAGCTGCTTTACCATACTGACTTCAGTCTGTAAGCTAGCTGTCACAGGTTCAGACCGTTTGCAGCCATCAGTGTTCAGACTGTCTGCTGTGATATTTGGTGGGTTTTTGGTGGGGTGGTATTTGGGATCCAATGACGGTGGAGAAGAGTTCTTCCATTCTAGTTGCTTCCTCTTTTCCCTCTGTTCTTACATGCTTGCAGAGGTTTCCGGATATGTCTATCCTTTTGCTCCCCTCCTACTCTATTCTGAATGTCTCTGTATGTGAATTCTCAGCAGTCGCTGTCCAGAAGGACTTCAGTGACACCTAATCCATCAATTCCATGCTTAGCAACACAACTTGCGATCGCTCCTGCTCATGCCATCTGCCTCCTTGAGAAAATCCTTTGAATTGCCTAATGCAATAATTTCCTTTTCCTAGCTGTGCCTTCGGACACAGCCTTTCCCCACCATTCTACTTGACACCTAGACCTCTGAAATTCGAGTTTCCTCAGGGATATCTTGCTAATCTGATCATAGTTTCATATGTTGTAGGATTCGTTAACATCTCAAAGACTATGAATTTCAAGCTGATATTTCCAAATTAAGTCATTTCTATAGTCTTTAAAGCCCTACCTGGATATCCAGTCACTGGTGTCTGGGTGTTTCATAGGTAGCTCCAAAGTAACATTCCCAAGTATTCTCCCATCTACCAGTGATCAGCTATATTTCCAATGATTATCTAAATAACTTGCATCTCTAACTACCCATCAATCATCTTAGACATTTCCTTCACCCTCAAGTGTATACCCAATTAGGAGTCAAATATCAGCATGACATCATTTATTTTCTAAATATGGCTACATATTTAGAGCTTTTCAGGCATAGTTTTGTTTCACGATACCATGGAATCTCTATAGGATTCTGACAAGTTTCCACCCATCTGTTCTTGCCCCTCTTCTCCCTATTTTTCCAGAAAAAAGTTTATCTTTTAACTATAGTTCGAACCTGATGACTCTCCTATAACTTGGCTCCTCTTATTTGCAGGATATATACCAGCTTGGTTATGGACTCAGGGTAGTTTTATGATTCTATTTATCTCTAATATGCCATCCATATCACATGGTATTTTCTCCATTGTGTCTTCTCATTCATCTGGGTCTTTGTTCTCCTGTATATTACTGGATAATGAGTCTCATCAGCCATCTCCCATTCAAGCTAACTCTTACTTATCCATCATGTCTTGGCCTAAGTTATGTTTCCTCAGTAGGACTTCTAACAGGCCAGATGGGGTCTTTCATTTATACGCTCTTTAATGTATATTTATAGTAATTATACATGTCTAGCGCTTATACCATATCTTATTATTTATTTTCTATCCCCATTAGCACAATATAAATTTTTCATTGAATAAATGAGTTGTACATAAAACTGCTGTTTAAATGCTTTAAACTTATAATAAGAAACAACATTTTCCCTAGTTACTTCACAACTCTTTATCTCTGATTGTTAGATAATTCATATCAAATAACTTTATTATAATGAGCAAATATATTACACACATCAACAGTGACACCCATTCAGAGACTGTCAGACAAATCGATATATGAATGACGGATATAGAGAACCATGGTCAGGAAACTCTGGAATCCTCCACCATGGATCTGTGGTGAATAAATAGACATTCTCAGCAACGAGACATGGAACAAAGGAGGGGATATTTTTAGAGTTAAGATCCACGTCTCTTGTACCTGGAAAGGGGCCGTAGTGAAAATGTTAAGCCAACTCTTCCTTTGGTCAATAGATTCACAGGTAGGTTTCTGAGATCAAACCACAGAATAGCAAAGGGTATTCAGCAGTATCATCAGTGTCACAGACCAAGAAATACTTCAGTTCCTCTTAATTCAATTAATTCACCGACCATAATTTCCTTCCCGGGGACAGCAGAAGACCCATGCATGAATGCTTTGGCAGACAAACCCTAACATCTGGTGCTCTCCCTCACACCCCCACAGAAGAGAGGGCCCAGTACCTTTCTAGGAAACAGGATTTTCTGAATTGTAACTTGTCCTGTATTCCTCGGTGGTGGCCACAGCCGTATGTAACTTGAAGAAGGCAAAGCTGTAAACAACCACCCACCTTCCTATTGCCTCCTCGGTAGGAACATAAAGTAGTAAGAGTTTTCCCTTCTTTGAATCAAGTCTCTTTATTCTTCCTCCTACTACCTTCTTTCTGTAAAAGTTTTTGGTTTTATTCGTGGCTGCTTATATAAACATCCTTGCTACATTCCGCTTCCACCCTGGGCCATTGTGGAAGAAAATTCGAGTCAATACAGGCCAGAGTTGCTACATGAAACTTTGAAATAAGATGAGTATTCCCCTCCCCAAACCCTTAGAAATTTTTTAACCTGTAAGGTAGTTCACACATGACCTGAGGACTACATCTCTCCTCTGTACACTGAGGATGAATGGCTGTCTTTCTGCTGCTGAAACATATTTCCCACACACTCAAAGAAATACCTTGGATAGTCTGTGGCACATAATGAGTGCTTCATACGTTTTCAAGTATCTGTTTTCTACTATTTTCCCTTTGGTAGTTAAACAGAAGGCATTGACAGACAGTTTACTAACAAGCAATGAGAGTGAAATTCCTTAAGCAGCCATTTATTAATCTACTGTCTGCTCCGTTCAACCATTTTCCCTCCCTGGCTTCCGATTACAGCAATTGTGGGGTGGGGAGGAATACCTAAATTGAAGAGAGGATTGAAGTACAAGACAAACAGGGCTTGCTTCATTTATTTCCTTTTAACTCACAGGTTTGAACATTATATTTTCAGATAAACTTATGTAGAAACACAATGAGTCCTATTAGTCATTCAAGGCCATGATACGAGTTGAATTATGTTCACATAAAATCTGTATATTAAAGTTCTCATTCTCAATATCTCAGTGTGACTTACTTAGAAATAGAGTTACAGCATGTGAATTTTAGGATGAGATCATTAGGAACACAGGCCCCAATCCAACACAAGGAAATTCAGGTGTAGAGATGAACATATTTGAAAGCTCAAAGGAAGATGAAAGCAGAGATCAAGCTTCCACAGGCAAGGGGATTTAATGCTAGCAAAACCAGAAGACTTTCAGGGAGAAGCGTGGAGCCAGGGTTGCTGTGCGTTCCTTGGAAAGTCTGACATTGCTGACACCTACATCTTAGACGTTGAACACATGCAGCTGTGTGACCAAGCATGCCTGTTCCTTAAACCATTTGCTGTATAGCAGCCCTAGCAGACTATTTCAACACAAAACATATTGTATGGCAGAAGAATTGCTGATGAGATAGATGCAGTGAGTTTTTTTTCCTTGGCCTCAAACGGATTTAGTTTAGTGATGAAAACACACAGGATACTTCCCCAGTGACTTCGCACTTACTTATCACAGGATGAATGTGTGCAGATTTTCACTGCCTCTCAGGCCTAGCAATTTCCATAATACATTGTCTCAATCTCTTTTCATACACTGCCTCACAATGTCTGTTGTTTCTTCAAGGTAAGGATATTTAGTAGTCACTTTTACCTCTGTTCAATATGTTTGGATCAGGGACTGGCCTGAAGGGTGAAGACAGGAAACAGAACAGAATGAAAGAATAGAGAGGGAAGAACACCTCTCTGTGTGGCATATACAGAAAATTGTTCTTATATTCTTCCTTGCAAGCTACCACGTGGATGTGTATACATTGATGCTCTACTCTTCCACTGATCAGCTCTCAGGGTGATGGAAAATTGCTATGAATTTTGATATAATTTTATTTTATATTTTTGGAAACTTTTGAAACTTTGATTGCAGGTATTCTCACTAGAGCCATGCAAAGTAGCACATTCAGGTACTTTAGATAGGTAAGGATTGACAACAGCTGACTCCGGAGACTTCCTCTCTTGTGATTGCTCCAGAGATAGGGAAGGCTTCAGTGGTTTCTGAACCAGTTCACACTGAAGGAAAGTCTGAAACACACAGGGCCCTTTCACTGACATGGATCCACTTGTAGGGAACATCAGCAAGGTGGGTGCTGTTTTCACTGTAGGTAAAGAAAACTTTATCCTCACCATTGAGAAATGGAAAATGTGGGACTTGTATCCTGCCATATCTGACAATTACTAACTCAAAGTAAACTTTGCTCAGCCATGTGTCTGATTCATTTTTCTTGTTTTGACATTAAGCCTTGTATTTTGAAGGGAAATGAAGATCCTGACTATATTATATAACAACTGGAGACTTCCTCTGCCCAAATAAGGACTATTCAACAAGAGCAGGAGCCAGCTGGCACAGAGCTTTGAGTGCCAATAGACCTAATCATGCCAGGCAAAGCAGCTTTAATGGGCAGCTGTTGTCTTGTCCAGCTGTCCAACACATGGAGAAAGGAGCATTGGAGCTCTATAACTAGCACCAAAGAGTTCTTCTTTCTCATTTTGCTATTTGAATATCAGAGCAATTAAATTGACAAGCGATGCTATGCTTAATATAGGAAGAGCCTTTTACAAACAATAAAAGTTCCTGTCGTTTAAGACTACAAGATTCTGCACTTTTGAGGTGTTACAGTTGAGATAAGCTGTTTCTCATTAGCCTGTTGTATAAGTGAAAGCAAAGCACTTGGGAGTAAGGCTCAGTGCGCGCACGCGCACACACACACACACACACACACACACACACAAACACACACACACACACAGTGACATGAAGTTTCCCATGAACTTTGTCCATTTCCCTCATACACTACTCATCTTTCTGTGTGTGCATAGATGACCCTCTAAGTAGCAATAGCGGAAATTATGTTTAATGACTGACTTTGCAGTAATTCAGGTTGAGACTATAAGCTGCCTCATTAGGACGATGGAGTAGGGCTTGAGGAGACGGCTCAGTTGGAAAATCTTGCCTTCCAAGCATTGAGAATCTAAGTTCAGTACCCGCCTAAAAGGCCGACACAGTGGGATGAATTTAGGAAGCTCCTTAGAACTTACTTGACAGTCAGCCTAGCTAATCCAGGCTCAGTGAGTGACCCTGCTTCAAAAGACTAATGTGCAGTTTTATTTAGGTATATAGTCCCTGACAGGTTGATTATGCTTTGGTAGGTAGCCCCTCACACTCTGTGCAGCAAAATTTGGATTTAGTGGGTATAAAAAAAGGAAGACATAAAGAATAGAGTTGGAAAGAGGGGTGAAGATGTGGATGCTTAGGGTAATGGAAGGAGTGGAGGATGTATTTGACCAAAGTACATGGTATACATGGGTGAAATTCTCAAAGAATATTGTTTTAAAAAAACTAAGATGTAAAGTAACTGTGACAGATATCCAGTGTCAATTTCTGGCATGTATACCCTCATGCACACCTGCTCTTCAAACAAACACAAATATACACCAAGTTTCTTAAACCTTTAAAAAAGACATTAGAGTCAGTATTGACTCATAGATCATGAGCAATGCGAAACTCAGAGCAGTTGCGTATCCTGACTGTGGTACTTATCACCATGCATAAATCAATCCTCCGTTTAGCCTGATGGCTCCCTGGAGCTAACCACAGTTCTTACTGTGCAGTATTGCCAGATTGAACTCTCACGTCAGTCCTATAGACATGGTAACATTGAATGATGCCACACGGTAAAATTTAATTGGAAGCTTCCATACCCCAACAAAATTAAATGGAGTATAGAAAAATCCCTACACATTGGGGCTCTCTTTGGAGACACAATGCTTTAGGAGACAATTAAGATACACCCTTTTATTGGATACAGTCTTTGTAGCTGAAACTTATACTATATATATTGCTGAAAAGAAACAAATAAATAATTAAAATAGATCATGTTAGAGAAGGCTTTATGCAGTCACATTATAAGCCTGTATGAAGACTTGATTCTGTGAAATTGAGACAGAGACTAAGATTTTCATTTGTTAATCATTGACTGGTGAGGCAAAGCAGTATGAGGCATCAGTAGCTCTTTGTCAGAGAACAACAAACCAACTTCAGCACATAGTTTGCAAAGAAGACCTCAATAGTTTCTTACATCTTGTCACATATATTTGCAATGTGACCATTTCATTTACATGTATGTTGGTTTGTGCACGTGTGCATATGGTGAAAGTGTCGTAGTGTATACGTTAGCATGTCAACACCAGTATACATGTGCCACCAATGCATGTGGAGATCATAGGACAAGCTCAGATGCATGCCATCGTCTCTTCACATTGCTTGAGACAGGGCCTCTGTTGCTTTTCTGCTGTGAACTATAGGCTTATCTGGCGCAGGAGCTTCTAGGATTTGCCCATCTCTACTTCCTCTCATCTGGAAGGACTGCCGGTATTCTAGCTGTCCAAGCTATGTGCCTGACTTTTCTGTGAGTTCGGAATATCCTAAGTCAAGTCCACATGCTTGTGCTGCGTGCACTTTTAACCACTGAGCCATCTTATCAGCCCTACATGTGACTGTTTTCTTTATCAGGCTACGCCTATTTTCCCTTGTAGTTTGCGCAGATCCTAACAACTTGCAAAACTCAGTTTAGGGAGATTTTAGCCTTCTCTTTGCTTTTAAGTAACTCATCAATAGCATAATTGCTTGCTTCAAGCATGAGCAGGACAGGAAATCTCAGACCATTCAGCCCTTGTGGAGCTATTAGGCACAAAAATGACTTCAAGAAAGACCAGCAAAAGTACCTTCCAGTTGAGAATACCCCAATTTCTTGGTATGAAGAATTAGGAACACTTAACTGATTTCTAAATGCCAATGTTTTGAAGTGGTTGATACTTGCAAGTAGAAGAATGATACGTCAAGTGATGTATGGTGGCCTTACAATAAGATCTGTGGCCTAATTCAGCAAATATTTATTGAAACCATAACAAGGAGGAACTAATCATTAACAATTGAAATACATTTTCACTGTGTCTTTAATATTTTGATTCCTTTAGTGGAATTAAACTATCACTTTATCGTTGAAAAGGTGGATATGGTGAGATAATAAGAAAGTTCTGAATAGTTTTATTTGTTGCTGTTGTTTTTCTTCATGGGAGACTAAATGATAGTAGAAAAAATCTGTTGAAGACTGAGATATGATTGATTGTTTCCTGGTGATGTAATAAAGAACATTACCTGAAAAAAATCAATAAATCTGTTCAGTCATTTTTCCATAGTTGTCTTTAACACTCAGACAATCTGTAGAGAACTGATTTTTCTTTCTTTGACTTATTCTAAAGTTACCATTCTAAGTGGATATAAAATTGAACCAGTGCTGTGTTCCTTGCCTAGATTGCCAAGAAGAATTTATTGACATAGAAAGAATCGGTGGTCACTTTCTCTTACTTCTTCTTGGTTGTCTACTATGTGCCACTATGGCCTAGGTAAACTATAGTCACATTCTCTTCAGCCAGCTTAGGTTGATAGTGATCTATGAGGCTTTATATGTTAGTAAATGTGATACATGAACAGAAAATCAAATATAATGGGACAGGAAACTATATGCTTAATGGAGAGGAATTGAAATAATTATAAAAGAAGAGATAGCTAATTTTTTTAGCTATGTCTCATTAAAAAGCACAAACTTTCACTTCCATGCCCTAAATCTGACAAGACAAAGAAGAGAGAGATGTGCAAAAGCAGAAGAAAAGGTGTCTTAATATCAACTCTGGCTATTGTTGGTCTGATATAGAACATCAGGGAGGAATATCAGCAAGTACTAAGGGTTCTATTTCTCCAGACCCTTAGAGAATAGGTGTGAGGATAGAGAAATAAAGCTGGTACAGCATTAGGGAGTATGCCCGTCATCTATGGAGATCTATCAGAGATAAGACATATAAGTCAGTACTGAGTAATGTAAACACATGATTTCATTTTAATCCATGCCTGAATGATAAAGATTATATGTATTTCTATGACTAGGTAATGAGAGACCCTGAAATGTAACAGTTTAAAGCAACAATCAATTAATCAACTAATGGTTCCATGGGAAAGTGAGATGATTAGGTGGTCCCTACTTTTTCAGGCACCTTCAGTAGCTGGTAAGTCACCTGGTGGTTTGATGGTCAGGAATGGTTGCATTGAAGTTTCTGGGCATCACTTATATCTTTTGGGAGGGTGAAGTTCAGTTTGGTACCCCTGGTTTTGGTCTCCAAGTAGGGATTTCTGGGTGTGTGGAAAATGAAGCTTCCTATTGTTTGGAAAAGGATCCAAGCAACTAAAGAAATATTCTTAAGTATTGCATCTACATATTCTTTTCTGAACTTCTTCTTATTGCCTGTTGTAGATGAGCATATTTCTCTTCTTTATTTATAAAGGTCTATACCATATGAGTTCTTAAACCATGCGGGTATCTAAACCACACGATTGGCATACTTCCAGATAGTTGTACCTCCTTCTTGTTGGATTTTTCTCTTTCCACGTCCAAATAGCCTTTTTCTCTGATCTTCTCTTCCTAAAAATCCGTTATCTTTAGAAGACATAGTGAAAAATTCAAATACTGTTTGTATTATTCTCTCTTGTTATACCATGCTTGTTTGATTTTCTTGCTTTGAAATCGTAATCATGGCATGCACTAATCATATAGTTTATTGTTTATACTTTAAGAGCAGTACTTTGAGTATAAACACTGTATTTTGTAAATTTAGTTTTGATTCTTTAGCAGCTTCATATTTGTTTAAAATGAATTTTAAACATTTTCACCCCCATTGCCCTCTCTTATCCCCTCTTCTCCTCCCACTTAAATCCTTCTCTGTCCCAATGAGCACCTCTCCTAGTTCCAGTCCTGTTTGTGTGTGTGGCCCACGGAGTTTACCTACCGTGGCCTGAATGTGCATGGGTCAGAGGTTATTTACAGAAGCAGAGGCAGTTTGTCAGTGGGCTAGACCACTGAAGGCAGTGACACCCACCCCTCCGCAGATGCTATTAACAGTCAATAATCCCTAAGGGATAGATGGGGCCTCACGAGTCCTTCCCCTTCCCATGATGACATATTGGGAGGTCCAATCAATTAATAAAAGCTCGGGTCAGAAATTGGGGTCAACCTGAAGATCTGAAAAGCAAAACAGCTAGTCACTGGTTCTTACCTCGACCTCAGTCTGAAAATGGCGATCCTGCCTCCTAGAATCTCAGAAGGAGACTGTGTCTGAGAGCTGTCTTCCCCCCGTCTTATATTCCTTTCGAGGGAGGGTTGAGACTAAATTCATGCAACCCTGGGATTAAAGGCATGAATTGCTCAGTTTCTGTGGCAGTTAGTGTGGCTACTGGGATTAAAGGTGTGTGTTAGAATGGCTACTGAGATTAAAGGTGTGTGTTATCATAATCTGGTCTGTAAGGATGACCAGTGGGACTGTTTTACTCTCAGATCTTCAAACAGTCTTTCTTTATTAAAATACATTTGAAATGCCACTAAATTACATGGCATGCACAATCACAGCTGAAGTGAGTTCACAAATATGATGTCCATGTCCTGTTCAGAAACCTTTTGGAACACCTTTTGTTCCCTAGCTCTTCCATTCTCTCCCCCTTCTTTCCTGTAATGTTACCAGATCCTTGGAAAGGGTGACACAGACAGCCCATTTACAGCCAACCAATCCAGGGCCTTCCCATCTTGACACTTAAACGGTCAATATCCATGATTGCAAAAGCAGTGTTTCCTTTTAGTTACTGCCCCTCTAGTTAACCTGTAACAAATTTCAGAACATACTGTGGAAAGGAAACACAAAATGATTGCTGAGCTGAATTGAATTGAAAACTCAAAATATTCAAGAGGGTATTTTATTCATATTATTTCCTCTCATTTTTACTAGTTCTTTGCGAATGTCTTACATTATATTTTGAACATATCCACACCTTCCCAACTTCTGCTATATCCTCAACTCTGTAACTTTTGAACTAGCATGTATCATTGATGATGAACACATACTCTTACAAATATAGAGTTCCCTGGGAGCATAGTCAGCTCACCAGGTGTCATCCTTAGGAAAAACAGACTCCCTTCTCCTTTAACCAATGATCTGCCAATAGAACCTTAGGGCCTTGGCTTCACGCCCACTTCCCATCTTCATGCTGAGATTTTTGATCAGCTCAAGTGTGCATATTGTCTCAACTGCTGTGAATTGATCTGTGTGGTCACCTTGCTTAGTCTTGAAATCACTATTTCCTTGTAGTTGCCCACCACATCTGGCTATTACAACCTTAGAATCTTCTTCCCCCTCTTCCCTAAGGATCCCCGAGTCTTCGGAATAGAGTGTGTGATAAAGATGCCTCCGTTAGAGTCGCGCGCTCTGCAGTCCATCCCTTCTCTTCACTTTGATCAGTTGTGGGTCATTTCATTACATTATCATGTCTCTCTTCAGTAAGGTATTTCACTGCAGTTTTCAATAACAACAAAAGAGTATGACAGGAGATAATATTTTCCATTTCCCCCTTAAAAACAGTTTTAAAGGTATTTGTGAAAGGAGGTAGGAGGGGAAATAAAATATTTTGACAGGAGCTGCAAAGGTGCTGTCCCAGGTCCCTGAAACCTCAAGACTGACTCATTCCTCCTACAAATCTTGGGCTATCTCCCCCACCCCATGTCTATCTCCCATGAAGCCTCCTCTTCACAGGCAGTACTTGCTCTCATTCCTTTCCCTCATTTGAAAACTATGACGTGTCTTTGTGTTATTTGTGAGAGTTGGTAGCTAGGCGTATGCAATGACTCCTCCTACCTAATTCTTGGGCTTATGTTGAAGTTGCTGCAAGAGATAAATGAAGAGCCATATTCATGTTGTACGTGTCCACAGTGCAGTATTTCCTGATATGCCACAGTGCTGAAGGGATTTTGTTTAATAATGCCAAAGTATAGAATCAACCTATTGTATGAGGCTTCTAGTTTGATCTCGGCGGCTCAGCCCTAAAATAATCACACAGAAACCATATTATTTGCAATCCTGTTTGGCTGATAGCTTTTCTGGCTAACTCATGTCTCAAATTAACCCATCTCGAATAATCTGTGTATCATAACGAGGCTGTGGCTTACCTGGTAAAGTTCTGGCATCTGTGTCAGCTGGGGCTCCATGGCTTCTCCCTCTCTGCCTTTTTTCTCCCAGCAGTCAGTCCAGCTTTCCCTGCCTAGTTCTGTTCTGCCCTGCCACAGGCTCAAAGCAGTTCTTTATTAATCAATGGTAATCACAGCATACAGAGGGGAATCCCACATCATCAACCCTGCTTATACAGTTACATTTATACTCATTAGCTTTGGTTTATGCTATTTCATTCCTGTCTTCATCAGTTAGGGTTGTTCATATAATTCTGCCATGGCAGTTGCGTGCTTGGAGTGTGTCTTGCTCCTTTTTGCTATAATAGGCAATGTTACAACCAAAGAGCAAAGTTCTATTGTGTTTGATTTTTCTATAAGATACAAACTTCAAAATAAATTGGCAAATTTACAGCTGTGTCAGTGTGGTGGCACACACCTGTGATCCTAGCTACAAGGGAGACTGAGCCAGGAGGGTCATGTTAACCCAAGGATTTGAGACCAGCCTGGGAAAGATAGAAAGCCCCACACCTGAAAAGCGCCATCATGTTCTTGGTTATTTTAAACATTTTTCTGCCCCTTACTATCCATTAAAACTTTCTGTCTACTGCCACACTGGTGACCAGCCTAAATTGCGAAGGTGATCATACCTCTAAAATATAAAAGCCTGTTATCGAGCTCTTGTAGTCACTAGGGCATACTATACACCCTTTAGCCAGATTTTAAAGCCCCTTCAGACTGTGTCATGCTTACATTAGCTTCTCACACAGCATATCCTGCAGTGGTCCTGAACCATTGCTCATTTTGTGGTGGCACAATAGAGCACAATGCCCCTCTTTTACACAACCATTTTCTATGTCTCCACGTCCCTTCCTTTGCCCCATACTCTCATTTTAGCCTCCAAAGCCTACCATATAGGCACTTCCTTTAATTATAGTAATAATAGGTAACACATACTGAATAAATGTCATGTGCTTGAAATTATTCTTTGTCAGTTTGTCTTCCAGCCAAACACTTAGCTTCCTATTCTTTCTAAAAACACATTTCCGAGGCAGAGTTAACACCCTCTCCTGTGCTTTTCTATTATTTTGTCTCCATCTATTCATTATTGGCACCAGAAGAACAATGGTGAGGCTGAAGATATTGCTCATTTATTGACTAAGTACATTTACGTACATTTCTCATATTCCTACACTCTGTAGTTTAAAACCATTTAACTTAAAAATTAGTATTGGTAGTTATTTTCCAAGAAATCTTCAAGTTTTGGTAATGGAACTATCTTTTAAAAATGTTTATTGTGTGATTAATGACCTAAATATTCATGCCTGCATTAAGTTATGAATTCTTATAAGAAGAAGTTGCCTTTACTATTTATATTTTAACTCTAGTTATAATAGGAAGATGGCTCCGTATTTGTTTGATAGGTAAACTAGTACATTTTCTAATCAAGTGTCTTCCTCTTTATGCACAATTATAGCTACTGGTTACTTTAATCACCATTAATGTTGCCAATAAAGTTAGTTAGGCATGGTAGCACACACCTTTAATAATACCACTTGGGAGGCAAAGGCAAAGTCGATCTCTGTGAATGTGAGGCCAATACCATCTATATAGTGAGTTCCAGGACAACCAGATCTATGTAGTAAGACCTTGTCTGAAAAACAAACAACAAACAATAGCAACAACAACAGCAGCACACAAACACACACATTGTGTGATAACGACATCATTCTAAATGTGAGTGAAAAGCCATCTTTGGATGTAAAATCACTCAATAATCAAGTCCTGAAACCACAGAAGTCTTGCACACTCATCCAATGAGTTTCACTGAGAGACCACATCCTTCCTTTCCCAGGGCTAAAGATCCCAGCTTGATCTCATGCAAACTTAATTGAGTCTAGTATCCAGAATTAAGTGGTAGCAAAGAAAGTGGGCAGAAGAGGCTAGCTAGCAAGACCTCCATGTTATATGAGTTTTGTTAATTTTTCTGTTAAATCATATGTATGTGGGGTTTGGTTTCATGTGTGTAGTAGTGTAGGAAATCATTCATGTATTTGTGGCAGAGGTTGACATCAGCATAACTTCTTCAATTGCTCTTCTTCTTATTTTTTGAGACAAGACCTTTCATGAAAACAGGCATTCATTATCTTGTTTAGACCACCTGTCTAGTATGCTACAAGGATTCCCCGTCTCCAACCCCCAGGACTGGGATTAAAAAGGAGTGTCACCCCCTGGCCTTTACATGATGCTAGCTAAGGATCAGAATTTAGGTGCTTATGCTTGCACAGGCAGCACCTTACTCAGAGTTATCTCTCCATTCCCATCATGATATGGATTTCAAAGAAAATTTCTGTTTCTGGGGTCTTCCCAGGTGTCTTGCGCAAGGAATTATCAACAAGCTTTTGTAGAAGGGAATTATTTTATCTCATGAAGACAGAGCTATATCTTTGGCCCTGGGTAAGGAAAAGAAAGAAGGTGCTTGGTTAGACATAAGCAAGGCACTTAGAACAGGCACACAAAGGGGGGGTCAAATGCTGGAAAATGCCTGAGAAATGCCAGGCATTTAAATATTTTCTGAACTCACATCTGCAGTCCTTGATAGGAAGTCACAAAACCAGGAAGAATAAAATAATCACACAGATTGTATTACTGTATTAGGAGAATTATCCAGAGTATAATCTTTGGTCTATAAATCTTTTTTATATTTGAATTTTTGTAGCAAAAATGTACTGAATTATATTATGTGTCTATTTGAACATAAAAGTAAGGATGATCTGTTTTGTGTGCACTGTAGTTTTGCCTCGAGATTTAAATGATTCTCAATTTATAAATGGAGAACTTGTGGTAACTTTGAAAAACCTGATTCTTAAAGAGTGCTTGGCAAGTGATTTTTCAAGTTTTCATGAAACGTTACCTTGCCCTTCATAACTGTATTCAAGCTATTAGTTGTCAACTAGCATTTTAAGAATAAAAATTTTGTATGTTGGTAAATTAACACCTAGTGAGTCACTGACCTGACTCCATTTAGAATGAATTACATGAACTGTTAAACTTTCTAGTGAGGGGGATGGAGAGATGACATAGAAGTTGAGTGTACTTGTTGTTCTTCTAGAGGTCTAGCTTTCGATCCTCAGCACACATGGAGGTTTCTTACAACCACCTGTGATGGGGTTTGATGTCCTCTTATGGTTTCACTGAGTAGCCACATACTTGTGTGCCTACTCACAAAGAGACACCTATAGACACACAAATAAAAAGTTTGAAAAATCTACTGACACACCATATCCATAAAAGGAAATCTCAAATGACTTTTTTTAAAAAAATATAATGAGCTCTATACCTTAAATATCACACACACACACACACACACACACACACCCCACTATAAAATAACTACCAGTTTGGGACACTCTTGATATGACATACTTAGCTAAGACATAGTCCTTCTTGACACCATCTCTTAAGTCATCTCTAATCCTTATGAGGGAGTTATGAATGTGCATCATCTACTTTATATCAAAGATGAAAAAATGATGGGTAGAGACAGCAAACTGCAGGCATTAGTCAGTGCTAGAATCTGAATGTAGGAACTGAGGAAATGACGAATCCACTACCTTTTACAGGAACTTCCAATAGCAAAATTGGACAGTCTGACTCTGCCCCTTTTCCATGAGTATCACTTTGCAGTAGTCTTCCAGAAGTAATGGACATGTCACAGCATGACTTTTCCCCAGTCCAGAACACTTTGGTATTTCTCCTAGCCTTTAGAGATAGGGCACCAGTCTCTCAGATCCACAAGCTGCTCTAAACGGCTGAGGAGATTGGTTCCAGTTAAAAGGCAGTTATTGATAACAGATAATAAACAGGCAATGAGAATAACAAATCTACAACTAATTTGGGATATCGCCATTGAGGCAAGTCAACAAATCAAGGAAGCAGAAATGTCACAGAAGCTATAGAAAGTTTGATGATAGAGAACGAGGCCCGGAGGAACTAAATCATAGTGGTGTACAGTTATGAGGCTTATATTGTCTCTGCTCTAATTGTAATTGCCCAAAATAACACTGGAGAATTTACTTAGCCTGTCTCTGAGACTCACTTTCCTCATTGAACAATGATGTATGCACTGTTATAATAACTAAGAGGAGAGGCTTCCTGATAGGTTAAGATCATCTTTGTTTTTTGACCTCCAAAGGTTGAAATTTGGCCTCTGCTACTCCACTTTTCCACGTTTAAAATGAAAGTAACCATGTGTTTAACATAGCTTTTTGGGAATCAAATTTGTCGCATATATAAGACTTTTTAAAGAGCATCCAGAATAATGTAGGAATCATACATTATAAATAAAATCCAAGTAGATGAATTTTTTTCATTCCATTTGTGCCGTAGATACACAGTGTCTGCAGATGATGGTCTTGAGTTTGCAGTTCTCATCTCAAGAACATTCCATGATAGCCACAAAGGAAAAAAAAACCATCTGCCATACTCAGATAACCAATCCATAATCAAGTCCATGACTTAGAAAACTTGAGGTGTTTCTTTGCCTTCTGAGACACCAGACTTACTACATCTCTGCACATTCCACTTTTTTTGGAAAGGTACTGTTTACAATATCCCAGTTCTAATATTCAGACCATGGTGTTTTGACAGTTCTAATTTTCTTGGATATATTCTGTATTCACAGAATGAAAAGAAAAGTTAGCTCCATTGATTGCTTACCAAGATTGGACCTGCTCCTCTTTAGGATCTAAAGTTGGTAATAAAAGACTCCTGTTGTCTTTGATTGACTGAGTTCTGAAAGAAAACTGCATCCTGGTCCTTACAGCTGTGGGGCTTTCCCTGTGACTCTCTGTGTCTCTGTTTTACTTGGTCTCTCCCTCCCTCTCCCTTCTTTCCTATCTCCCTTATCTATTCTGAGGAAACATTAGTATCATTAGTTCACAGAGTTGAGTGTTAAATGAGCTACGTTGGGGGAAAGATTTGGAGTAGCTTCTGATACACAGTTAGCAATAAGTGTCTCATGCTTTAATTATTGTTTGGCTTACCTATAATGTTACTATTACCTGCCGTGTCAGGAGATGTAAGATTAAATGTAAATGTACTCATGACCCAGACACAAGGCTGTATCTTCATTCCATAGAAAATAAAAACTTTTTAAACTATACATTCATAATTCTCTTCATTTATTTTATTCAGCTACTTCTAGTTCAGAAATATGTATTGTAAATTTGTTTTAAAACAGTACTGAAAACTCTATTAGTCTAGAAGATGGGAGATAGTTTAGTAGTAATAGTCCCTGCGCATGTAAGATGTATTTTGCTCTCTGAGTTGACTAATGGTTTCTCAGGATTGGCAGAAAGAAAAATCTAAAACCCCCAAACCAGCCCAGATTTTGCATTTATTATTATGAGAAAAAAATTCCTGCTGTTGAGCTGTGTGACATTTGATGACACATGGTAAAAAAAATGTACAGGGTCTGTGCACTTCTGAGTGACTCATAACTCGCTTCATAGATAAAAAAAAAAACCCCAGCATTCTACACACCAAGGCAGGCTAGAGAAAAGCAGGGGTTGGATAACTGGTGTGGCTGTGAGAAACAGGAAAGGCTCTTTCAGAAGGTTGCTGTACAGACTTTGGGTACCATCTGGATTTTCTGCTGTCCACTGTACTGTGTGGATGGAGATTCTTTGTTTAAACCAGAACCTTCTTGCATCACTCATGCTGACCTTAACTTCCACTGATTCTTCTGATTCCAAATGGGCTTCACCCCACCCAGCTAATATGGTGTTTTAACTAAGGATTGATTTTATGTTTTTCAGCAGACCCTGCAAAGCTTTTGCCTTTCGAAAATAATATAGTCAAAACGTGAGAGAAGTTTGAGTAGTTTTGTGGAAACTCCTTAAGTATACAAGGAAACACTAAAAAAAAAATGCTTAACATGTCCTGATGTTTAATTCCAACTTTATTGTTTTTAGAGCTAGAATGTTACACATAAAACCAAAATCCCACCATCATTCATTATATCTCTGTAATCTTCCCATCCAGGCCAGAGATAATTAACTGTTACCCTAAAGTCCATGTCTCTCCTTCTACAATGAATTAGAATTCCTTCATGTCATCTGGGAGACTTGGCTCCCTCTCAATCATTTGCATACATTTTCTGAACAGAACAAACTTAAAAACATTCAGTTTTATGTTAATATAAGTGTTAAACTAGACCTTATAGTATTGCCACCAGGCAGAAGGCTTTGCAATAATAATCAATGCAGTCACATTATTAAACGTCATTTATTAATTGTACTCATATTAATTGCTGTTTTATATTCCACAGCTTTAAAACACATCCTTCTATCATTGGACATTTCATTTGCTTCTATTTTTATTGTCATAAACCATGAAACACTAATTTGCACATCTCTATGTCAGGAACTCGTAAAATTTTTAAATTTTATCTGCTTTGTAAGCTTACAAGTTTGCCTGCCACAAGTATTGTGAATTCTGGCAAAAGATAGGAAATGTTTGACTCAAAGGCAAAGGACTTTATTGCTCATGGTGGGTAAACAGCATGGGAAATGGCACATTTATACCAATTCCTCCTCATTTTGTGTAGTTTTTATGGAAGTGCGTTGTTGAAGATCTTTTTTGAAGGACACTACACACTTAGGTATATGCATTCAGCCTGAGGACTCTTGCCTGTGGAAAGCCTGCTATAAGTGCGGGTGCCAAGGAGAGACATTGCTTTCTTGGTATTGAACGGCAATCAAACCCAGCCTCTGATGACTTCCCCTTTTCTAAGTCTGTTCCTTAAATCATTCTTTATGCTTTCAGTTAGCATCCTTGATTTCTCAGTTAAACATTCTAATTCTCTCCCGATGTTCTGCTGGCTTATCTACAGGGATTTCATTATCAACAACAGCTAAGCATAGACCTAGCTACAAATTAACTTTTCACATTGAAAATTTATTTTCCAATATTGATGACTCCCTACCAACTGCTAACTTACAGTACTACCTTAGAAACAAAATCGCTATTTTTTTCAGTATTTGTTTTTATTATTCTGCAACCAGTAATGAATCTTGTTTTAATTCATATTTCATCAAATGGTTCTCAATATTTACTTTCTTTTCGTGTATATTGGTTTTACTTACTTGCTAATTTCCTTTCTGTGTATGCATGTGTATGCAGATGTGTATGAGGTCTCAGAATAATTGTGGGTTTTTGTTCCACAGGCTCAATTCACCTTGATTTTTAACACAGCATCCCTCACTAGCCCAAAATTCATTGATTAGCTATGCTGGCTAGGTAGCAAGTTGTAGCAGACTTTCTCTTGGGCCACCAACCAGCTCCTAAATCATGACAAAGAGACTTATTATTAGTTATGAATGCTCGGCCTTATCGCATGTTATTTTATTGTTGATTCTTATAACTTAACCTGTTCTCTTTATCTTTATCTTGTCTCATGGCTTTTACCTTTTTTTCATTCTGCATGACTTACTCCATTTCTGTTGGCTGGTGGCTGCCTGACTGGCCCCAAGCATCTCCCTCTCTTCAACATTCTTTCTTCTCCTCTAGAGCCTAGATTTCTCTTCCTACTTATTCTCTCTGCCTGCCAGCCCTACCTATCCCTCTACTGCCTAGATATTCAGCTTTTTAGTATCTTTTATTATTATTATTATTAAAAATTTCCACCTCCTCCCCTTTTTATTAGACCAATTAGGTGCCTTAGGCAGGCAAGGTAAAAAAAATGAAACACATCTTTACATAATTAAACAAATGTAGCATAAGCAAATGTAACACATCTTTACACAGTTAAAGCAACATTCTGCAGCATAAACAAATGTAACACATCTTTACATAATTAAAGTAATATTCCACAACCTGAAACCCCAGTGATCTGCTTTTTTTCTGCTTCCTCTGTGATGAACTCACAAATAATCGTCATTTTTCACTCAGTTCTGGGATCAAACTCATGTCTTCTTTCTTAAAGGCAAGCACTTTCCTGATTAAGCTATCTTTTCAGATATTTTAGTGTGTGTGTATATATATATATATAATATTATTCCATAATTTCTCCCTTCCCTGTCCTCCCATGTCTGTCATCCATTCTCTAACTTCATGCCTTCTCTTTAACCACTGTTGTTACATATAAATATTTAAAATTCAACATTGAATATAACCTGCCAAGTCCTTTCTGTGTTACCCCCCTGTATGTTTTCAGGGTTGATCACTTGGTACTGGGTAACCAAGCAGGGATCTCATCTTTGATAAAGATTACTTTTGCTTTCAGCAGTTGTTAAATTGTTTGCATCCCTTCATCTAGGAGTGAAATTCCCCAATCCATGTTGGGATGGCAACGTGTATTGGAATTGTTTCAAACTTGTTTAGGTAGCAATATTGAGATTTCATGGATATAGCTTCCTTGTCATAGCTAGAAGGAACAATATTACAGCAGACTTCGTAGCCCTCTGATTCTTCTATTTTGTTTCATCATAACCACCTATTTTATATCATATTAATTACTAAGCATTGCTAATCCATAAGCTTATTTCCTTAATGTCAGCTGTTATATTTCTATGAGTTTTAGTTCTCCACTTTTTCTTGATTATTTAAGCTTCTCTTCTTTTAGTGACTCAGATCAGATTTTATGTGTTTCAAAAACTTATACTGAGCACTGCATTCTTTGAAATATGTTATAGACTAGATATACCCCAACTCACTTGTGGAAGGCCTAACCCACCCCCAAGTTTGGAAATTGGTATTTAGAAATGAAGTTTAATAATGTCTTAGACTTAAGAGACCTACCTCATCTAGTATTAGTGACATCCTATGAGGGGAAGAGACATCTGTTGGGTAGTGGGGTTATGCAGCAATAAGAATATGTGAAGACATAGCACGAAGTTTATCAACACGCAAGGCAAGGAGAGAGGCCTCAGAGGGGGTCAAACCTGCCAACAACTTGATGTTGAACTTCCAGTGTCCAGAAATGTGAGAAAAGTTTATTTCTATTGGCATCAGCCACCAATTTAAGCTACCGTAATGATAACCCTGGAAATTAAGATTTGAAATGTATGTTATTTACTGGGAAACTGAATAATTCTCAATTGCAAGCCTTTCTCTCTCCATTATCTGTGCTTTGAAGACATTGAAAAATATACCAAACGAATGGCAAATGAGGTTATTAAAAATGACTTAATTACTGATCAAGGCCTAAATATAGAACACGGACTAATAGACTTGTAACGTAAGATACTCCTGTTAGACAAACTCATTAGTCAAGCTCCTTCCTATAGACTCGAGCAATCTTTCTCACACAGAGTGCTGTCAGGAGCACAGAGAGCACTGCATGCTTTCTACTCTGTGTTCTTTTGTGCCATTTAGGAAGGGATACAAGAAGAAATGGGCCCCTTTCAAAGCTCAGGATATATTTTCCTAAATTTTCTTTCTGTTCCCAAGATTTCCTCCCCATGATAATAGTCTTTATTTTCAATCTGCAGATTTCTCATACAATATATTTTGGATATGGTTTCCCTCCCCTGATTCCTGCCAGATCTTCCCTCCCTCCCTCCTTACCTAATTCACACCCTTGCTTGCTCTTTCTCATTAGAAAACAAACAGGCACCCAATTGTTTTTTTTTGTTTTAAAGAATGAGATAAAAGAAAATAAGAAAAAGCAAACCTGAAGGACAAAACAAACAAATGAACAGAAAAAAGAGCCAAACAAAAAGCACAAAATAAATATATAGACACAGACACAGAATTACACACACACATACACACACACACAAAATCACACACAAGTATGTACTACAAATCACAAAATTGTCAGCCATAATATACAAACCAAAGACCTATATAAGGTTAACAAAAGTGACCATATGTAAGTGCACATGTGTGTACCTGCATGCAGGAGTGCACACTGCTGTTTCCCTTTAAGTAAGTTGTTTATTTCACAGGATTGTTTAGTTTTCTGGATATATTAGTTTGTTTAATGAAATCGACACTGAAAGATATGTGGAATGTTTGAAGATTTAGATTGTAATAGACAATGGCAACAAAAATGTTTGGTAGACCTTTTGATAAAAGATGTGTATTCATAGTCAGGGATATAATATGTGGGTCATGCAGGACATGAATGTTTAAGTTTTTAAAAGATGAGGTGCCAAGCTTCTTTCAGTTGGTAGTACTGTATTATGTTCCCACTAGGAATGAGGGATGCATGAGTTACGCACTTTCCCTGAAACACCCTCAGCTTTTCTGTTTTATTCATTCTGATGAATTTCCTAGGTCAGTTATGCTGATCACATTCCCCTTCATTCTTTTCTTTTCAGACTAGAAGCATTCTGTGCCATTTTCTCAAGACATCAGTGGCTTTTGAGCAAAAACTGTTGCCAACTTGATAATAGTTTTCCTCCTGTTTCTTTCTATTTTGAGCATTTAATCTCATAATTTTGTGAATTTGACATGTATTTTTTTAGGGTGGATAGTCTTGGTTGGGCTTCACTCAGTGTTCTGATACTCTTTCTTTTCTGTTTTTTTTAACATACTGAAAATGTACTCAATCATTATTTATATAATGAAGAAGCCCCCATCTTTCTTTTCTTCCACAGCTCACATCACATGATGTTTCTTTTACTGCAAACTTCCAACAGATCATTGACATTTTATGTATTGTTATTTACTTACATATTTGTCTCTGATCAGATGGCTAATATAATTAGTAATGTAATTACTGTTTCTTTCCATTTTATATTTATTCTTCTGCTGAGCTCACCTACCAAGTTTTTAAGTTCAGTTATTATATTTACAGTACTGGTCTTTTAATTTCATTCCTATTAATGCACATTGTTTCCTAGCTGAGCCCTTGTAATGCTTTTCAGAGAGTTCCAATTTCCTCATTTTTGCAGAGTATGTTTGTAACCTCTTGCCTCTTGCTGAATTTTTTTTTCTTTTTTTAAGCCATGGCTTTCTAAAATCTTTGCTGGATTTTTCAGGCATATTATTTCCCTGTCCTAGTATCCACTTGCTGTATTGTACTGATTTATATTTTTCTAGCTTTTTGTTTGTTTATTGTTTTATTGGTATAATAATAGATATATTATTCAACTCTGTACTTTCAGGAGAAGACAGACGCCTGGGTTTCCCACTTGACCTCTGCTGGTACTACATGGGGAACTGATGAGATAGAAGTATTAGGTGCCAGGAGATTCTTCACTGGCAGCAGAAGAGAAGGAGGCCTTGTTCCAGCTAAAGAGTACACAAGGCTCTTTGACAGACCCTCTTTGATATTACCTGGTTCTGTTCTTGGAACATTTTGTTATATTCTTATGTAACAGTGCTAGTGGTTGGTGAGTCTACTTTGTCACTCATCTTTTTGCTGGCATAGTTCAATTAAGGCACAGTTCCCTGATGACTTGGCTTGAATACTTTCATCAGTACCCAAAGGTTCTATGTCTGGCAAAGTTGTTCTTTCCCCCTCTATTGTCTGGAGAGAGGATTTTGATGATCTTTATCCAGGAGATCAGGGTCCCGTGGCGTTTCCTGTGTCATTCCTCACAGTGCAATGTTGCTAGCAGATACACCCTTTCGTTTTAGTCTTCCTATCCTTGCTTTGTATGTAATGTGCAAGGTTTTAGGACTAGTATTAAGAAATGCATGTTTGCGTCATTTTTATGGCGGTTGATGTTCTTTAACTGGTTTTCAAACAACCCAAATAGTTAATACACACAGTTTTACCAAGAAAATATGCCAGGTGACCTCCTCCACCATACACGCAGATGTTTGCTAGCCCGCACAGAAAATCTGGAAAACAAGCAAATCTCCAGCTCTCTAAAGCAATTATCACTGGTAAAATTCTGTTCCCAGAACACAGTGTTTACCATTGCCAGAGAACAGCGCGGCAGAATCCCTGATACATGAGAGAGAAAATCTTGAGACTCTCTCACCATAATAATGCCTGTCAACTGCTGGCGACTCCTGAATCTGTGACGTGAATTCAAAGTAGGTTGGGAAAAATGTCCCAACCAACTTTGTTACTGTATGTCTACCTATTAGAAAATAAACTGAATGTTCTGTCTAGAACCCTTCTCTAGTGTCATTATGCCTTCTCTCCAATTGCTGGAGAATGACTGTTCAGACTGAGCTCTTCCTTCACTACAAGGCTGTACCTGACAACCGATTCACTTGGGATGCAAAACCCTGTTCTCTTATTCCATAAGTTAGAGAGTTGTGAAGGGCCACAAGATTCAGAGGTCTCTGCAGGACCAACCGAAGCCTTAGTTGCAATCATACCATGGGTAGGCTTATTTCTCTTCTCAGTTCAAGCTTCTATGTTTCCCTCTAAGTTAGATTGATGATAACTCCATTTTTTTGTGTCTTCTGCTTGCAATTTTTACATCTTTTCGGGAAAGATGATGAGACATCATTACCTTTCTTTTCTTATTAGAAATTTGCGTATCTCGTTTTGGGGTCATGAACTGAGTACAGAAACAGTAGCAACATCCACTTGTAAACAGAAACTCATGTCCTGATGCCTCAGTAACTTTTTTTTCCTTTTCTGATCATTTGATATTTTTGGCTGTGCATGTACTGTGTTAATTAGAAGTAAATCTTTGCTAAGTATGATGGTGCAGGCCCTAGACCTCAGGAAACACAGCTGGTAGGTTCCCTGTGAGTGTAATGCCATGCTCACCTCCCTAAAGAGTTTGAGTCCAGCTTGGGACACAGAGAGGAGTCCTGCCTAAAATACAAACCAACAACAAAAACAAAATGGAGAAAGGAAGTAAATATTTTAATTCAGGAAAATGTTTTACAATTTGGTTGATTATGTTCTCTATCCATTGCATCTATGGGATTTTCTCTAAGACGTTATGTGGATGTACTTCTCATCTCTTTCATATAACAACTACTAGTTTTAACAAGTTTGCTAACACATTTATATTTGGTTGAGTTTTTAATCTACCTTTCCATCTGTTGCCTTTAGTTTAATTTTTTGCCAGTACTTTATTTACTTATGCATAAGTAGTGCTTTCAATTTAAAAATTTTAAGTTTAGCTAAAATGCAAAAGAAGTAACTTCTCTGTTCTTAAAAGGAAAAATTATCTTTATGAGTCTCCTCAGGCCAGTAAGTTTATTATTATTTTAATTCTGTTTCTATAGAAATCCTATTTATGGTCAGTTAGTTCTTGTCTTTCTTGATATTTTTTTTGTTGGTGCCCCTGACATGTCTATTTAATTTTGTAAAAATGTATGATTAGCTGACATGCATATAATTTTCAATGCTGAAGGTCTTTTTTTCTCCATAGATTCTTGTTTTGCCTAAAAGATATGTCTTGACATTCTAAACAGATAAAATTCAGTAGTAGATTTAATCTTTAAGCGAATCAATGTGAAAGCCAACAATAAAGGGATATTAGGATTGTTGAAATAATAATAGTGGACCTTGAGAGTTTGTTTGGAGGTTTTAGTAGGGGAGCACAGTCTTTCATATACCCTTGACCGAAGACAAGTCCTCCTCTATTTTGGGAAGGTTGTCCTCTTCAAGGGAGACCTATCACAGCTTCAAATGGATCCACTTGCCTAGTGGTTAGTGGAGTGGTGAGGGACGAGGGGGACATACCCCTACCAAGCCAGATCAGCCGAATCCACCCTAGCAATCAATGTTGCAGCCAGGTGGCCTTTACTTACTGCATAGGACTGAACTAGGGCCTCTGAATGTGGGTGACACTTGTACTGCTTCAGTGCTGGCAGTAGGATCAGGATTTGTCCCTAGTGCATGAACTGGCTTTTTTGAGTCCACTTCCTATGGAGGGATATCTTGCTCAACCAAGATACGGGGGGGGTATCTAGGTCCTGCCTTAAGTGATGTGATAGATTATTGACTCCCCACAGGAAACCTTACCCTCTCTGAGGAGTGGATGAGGGGAGGGATAGGGAGAAGGTGGGAAGAGTGGAGGAGGGAAGGGAGGCAGAACCGGGATTGGTATGTATAATAAAAAACATTGTTTAAAACTAATAATAATGAACGACAATAATGTTTCTGAGAGTTGAGGTCCTTAAAGAATTCTTTTTCATACATTTCCCCTCCTCCCCAGCATTGTCATTTATGTTTAGCAAGCTCCTTTTTTAGGTTTCTGTAAGCATTTTGGGAGTCCTCACATAAGTTGTTTATTTTCTATATGAGAACCTTCTGTAAAGGCCTGTTGCTGAAAAATAATCTTTTCCTACTATACACAAGTAAACATCTTATTCAAAGACAGTAAGTGAAATTCCTTCAGGGTTACCCCCAAAAGTTGTCTGTACTAACTGTTTAGACCCCAATACACACCCATACATACATACACACATATGAATGCATGCAAACATGTACAATGCATACACACACATACACTTTTGCTACTAGAATAATTTTTTGTGGAAGAAAAACTAATTCTTAAGTATTCAAGTTGGCATTATATCTCTTTTAGTTTCTTTTTAATATTTTTCAGTTCTCTAATTTTATTTTTATTCAGTTATTTAACTTCTCAAATCAAAGTCTGAACATTTCTATTTAAATATACAATTTGTATAACTGGAAATTATATTTGCTCTAGCTTCAGAATTCATTGAGAATAAACCTTCCTTGCTTACCACACATTTTTATCACTGTGTGCAAGAGTCTATGTCGTCATTTCCCGAACTGTTTCAGCCAAGGACTGTGAGGACACGCCGCAAATTTCGAGACTGCAGGATAACTCTAGATGGAAATCTTCACATTACAAATTATTCATTTGAGATGATAAACTATTACTGCTTCAATTTGACTTCATTTTTATGGTTGGCATGGGAATTTCCTTGGAAGAAAATGTGGTAAAGTTTTTGCTAAAGATTTCATTGAAAGGTGAATAATGACATTATTGTGTAGAAAGGCTGTCAGTAAGTTCTCCCCAAACAGAACAGCACAGACCCACTGGCACTTCTATTCACTACTGGAAAAATTGCAAAGATCATGGATCAGGAATCATAACTTTTAAAATCCTGTAAATGTTTGCACTTCCTAAGATTTTAACTTGTGAAGAGTTTTCACCTCTAACTGGCTGTCTGCAAGTCATTAAAGATTAACTTTATGAGCCTTTGATAAGGAATCTAAAAAAGTCGTAAGTTTTGTGCCAATGCTACTCTCCTATGCAAAAGAAATAAAATTGAAATCGATGACCAGAGGGCTTCATCAAACCTAGCCTCAAAACTTTTCTTACTCAGCATTCCAGACTCACTTGTTTTCTAAGCTAATGTTGGGCAAGATGCCCACTACCCATTAGTAGAGACAAGACATTAAGAGAAATGTGAGCAAAGACACAAGGAGAGGGTTTGGAGGGGCACCAAGCTGTGACGCTGCAAGTTATAACTTAGAAAATACTAAATTTTTAATTGTTAGATACACAAATAGCAACTGCTAAAACAAGATAAAAATCAGGTAAAATGTCCATAGTCAATGGCAATGAAAGGAAGAAATATTAATATAAGAATGTTAGTATCTATGCCTGAGAAATGTTATAGGCTTGGCCAAGAGAAATATCATTTTCTGAGGCATATTGGATTTTGTTTTTTTACTGCCGTAAGTTTGTTCAGTATTGTATCTCTACCTTCCTCATTCCTTAGCAACAACAGAAGCTACTGATCTTGCTTTGTGACTGGAGATGACACAACAAGGATATGGGTTCAAACTGCAACTAATTAATGAAAGACACTAGGCAAAGCTCTGACTCGTGCAGGAGACTGCTGTGCCTAAACCCTAGCCTGAAGGATCCTGATGATTAAGAAATATGCCTCTCATGCCTGAGCAAGTGAAATTTGATCAATGATACATGAGAGGTAAAACATCATCAGAAGTGATGTGATTTTATTTCCCATTAAGGTATGGGAAGTCTGTTTCAAAACAGAAATATTATTGAAGAGAGTCTTTGAAAAACTCTTATATACCCAAAAAGCCAGTTACATTTGTTATAAAGCAGAGACTAGCTTGGTGATATGCCTTGGAATTTATTCTCCTTGCATTTCTATCATTCCCCTTCCCCTTCCTCCTCTTTCCTTTTTGCATGTGAAGAATTATAAGTATCAGAAATCATTGGCACGGGGTCCTGCTTTTTATTTATCTTTACATTTAACTAATACAGAATCAAATTTCTCTTATTCATTTATCAAAATACAAAATAAAGCAATGCATATTTTAAGCAGTCACTGGATATAGATACCAGATATAACCTTCCTGTAATACCACATAGGGTAGCATGGAATAGAATGTGCCAACCTACATTAGATAATAGGCATAATGTCGGATACCAAGCTGTTGTAAAGGAATATGAAGGTTTTAAAGTTACCTTCCATTTATTATGCTACTACAGAAAATAGAAAAGCACTGGCATTATTATTTGACAATTGGCATCCTTGGCTATCTTTGGAAAAGAGGTTAATAGATGGTTAATAAAAAAAGGAGCATCTGGATCAGACTGTCCCCTTATCTGTTCCAGGCCAAGCTATCCACTGATGTGAAAGAGTAAGTTTGTTGTAAGTCAACTACCATGATCATTTTTCTTGTGATTTTCCTCAAAATACAGGTTAAATGTCTCATCCAGAAACATGGAAAAAAGTCCTGTGAGAGAGCAGCAGTGAATGTTTGATTCTCTGCCCTGCTCTGGATCCTTTGATGCCTTTTCATGCTGATTCAAAACCTCAGAGCCATCTATCTGAGAACCTTCTTTACAAGTTCAGTGTGTACATTGAGAAACATTCTTATCAGATTCAGCATTCATAACTCTTGCTGAGTTTCTACTCTGTTCCTGACTCAAAGTTGACTCCAGCAAGAGAAACCTCAACACATATTCTTCCTTTGGAAACACACACAGAAACAATACATTGTACAAGATCAATTATAGGTGGAGGCTGCTCATTCGTTCCTGGATGCCCAGAATCAAATAATCACACAGAAACTATATTAATAACAACATCGTTTAACCTATTAGGTCAGCCTTCTTATTAGCTAACTATTACATCTTAAATTAACCCATTTTATTAATCTGTGTATCAGCACAAGGCTGTAGCTTACTGGTAAGGATCTAGCATCTGTCTCCTTTGGCACCTATATAGAGTCTCCTTGCTTCTGCATACTTTTTCTCTATATCTTTGTTTGGATTTCCTTCCTGGATTTACTCTGCTAAACCATTGACTCCAACATTTTTATTCATCAACCAGTAAAAGCAACAGATATACAGAAGGACATCCCACATTATCTCCCATTTTCTGGGACCGGGTGGTGAGTTCAACCAGGCAGGAGTTCCTTTGTTTCAATAGCCTGCCAGCAGCAAGGTAGACCCTTTGTCTGCAAGGTCCCCTGGCCAGCAAGGGGCCCTGATCCTGCACCAGAAGATCCATCGGAGGGGTAAGTGCGTCCCTGACCCGTGCAAACACAGACACCCCTCAATTCCCTAAACATCCTGCTCATTCTGCAGTGGCTCCTAACCCCGGCTACTGCCCCTAGCTTCCTACCCC
>LOEQ01001487.1:65584-96720 GCA_001685075.1 Bramus lutescens | reverse complement strand
ACAAATTCTCATCACAAAACATCCAGGAAATCTGGGATACAATAAAAAGACCAACTTTGACTATTATTGATAACTCTTATTTAATTCGTAGTTTTAAATGAGCGGTATAAACATAATACCTTAAATCAGAACAGAAATACATATACACAGTGTAACAAAATCAACCTTAAATTTGTATGAATGGACCAAGATCCCTACCAATGCAAAGTGTTTATCTTTATATTAATCCCACTTTTTTTTTAGAAATTGATTGTGACCATTAATCCATTATCACCAATCCCTTTAAAATGAAAATAAACATTTATAAATAATTATTTTGGGAATTTGGGTATAGTTTTATCAAAACTGCTTCCTGCTGTTTGTTCAGCGAAGTATTCTTAAGGTTCATGGAGAGCTTTCCAGGGGTATTTTTCCATGGAACCACATTAGACTGGAAAGAATCCACAACTCATCCTCTGTGGAAGCAAAAGCAAAACCTCTTTTCCAAAGTAACATATATTAAACTCAAATTTTTAAGTTAAGATAACTTTAAAATATATATGTTGGTTTAACATAGCAGACCCCAAAATCAAATGTCTCTCTCACATTAAAAAAAACTCAAAAAAATACAATAATATACATAATCTAGACTCTCTGTGTATATTTCATTTTTACATGGCTTTTTTCTTTACTCCTTTTATCTATTAGTGTATGTACTCTTTTATATTACTTTTATTGTCTCTTTAAAGACTTTGTTTTATTTTTAACAACTATTTCTTTTTACAAAAATCTATACTCTCTTTTCTCTCCCAGGCCGACATACAATTTTCCAACACTATTACCCATTCAGTGGTCTTTTCTTCTGAATCTGTCTTTATTGCCTATCTGTAGTCATTTTCTGACCAGGAGTGCTTCTTAAAATGGTCAGTGGCCATGGCTAGAACTAAGACTGCTTTGCTTTTTGCCCCTGTCCAGTCCAACATGGCAGAGGTATTTTCATTGCCAGCTCTGCAAGCCATGCTCATTGCCCCTGTTCCTGGGACTCAGTGGGTCTATGTTGCCACTAAGATGCTAGTAGCATGCTGTTCACAAACCTTATTTAAGTGATCCATAACTGCACTAGCATTAACCAGGAAGCTGACTCTCAAAGAAGTTGTGCAGTTTTTTCTGCTAATGCTGAGTCAGGAAGACTTTTCTTAAAGGAATTGTGGCTCAGCTTGCTCCTAACAAAGTCTGCCAGAGAAATTGCTGCTACCAGGAAGCCATGTTTAACTCTGTTCTTTTGTGTCTAGAATTCCTTCCCAAGCTCTCTCAAGTTTTATGTGGGTGTAGTTACCTCATGTTGGCACCACTTGTAAAAGGAGATTACTCTTTTGTTACCGACTCCCCAAACCTGTATAATCACACAAAACTATATTAATTACAAAACTACTTGTCCTAATAGGTCAGGCTTCTCATTAACTAACTCTTACATCTTACATTAACCCATTTCTATATGTGTGTCTACACCAGGCTGTGGCTTACTGGTAAGGATCTGGAGTCTGTCTCCTTTGGCCGCTACATGGCATCTCCTTGACTTCACCTACTTTCTCTCTACATAATTGTTTGGATTTCCTGCATGGCTTTACTCTGCTAAGCCATTGGCCAAATAATATGTACTCATCAACCAATAAAAGCAATACATCTACAGAAGGACATCCCATATCAATCATTACAATAAGCATATGAAGTCATAGTACCATGACATCTTGACTAACTAGATGCAACACAAGATGAATCTTTTTGTTTTTGTCTTAATGAAACCTGAGGGATCACGTTTATTGGTGAAATGCCCCAAAGCTAATGGTAAGTCATAATGAGTAGAAAAGACAAAAGATCTGATTTAGACACATGGGGGACTTTAATCTAATTTTATTTCTTAGCTATATTAACTTTTTTACCCCTTTCAACTTTATTTCTTGATCAATAAAATGAGTATAATAGTACTCACTAATTTTTTTTCTTCATGGGACTAATTTTATAATATAGAAATAGGAATACAGTAAGCCTGCAATACTTGATAGTCATTATCAATAACTCAGCAAATTACAGTCTCTGAAAATATTTTTGAAGTTATGTGAACACAGTCAGAACCTTAGATATGTTCCACACCAATATTTTAGTTTTAAGAATTACGAAACTTGTCAGAGTCTCAGTTTCTTTTTCTAAGTAGTAACACACTGTAAAGAGTCTCAGATATAAGAACCTTTTCATAAATGTTATTCTTTGTTTTTACTGCCATGAAATAACTTATCCATGTTTATTTTTACACCCTCCATTGTTAATCCACGATGAAGTACCCCGTTCTTCATCTCTTAGCATCTCTTTCCTGCTTCCTTCTGAGAAAGGAAATCCAGAATATCCTGTCTTATTCTTGTGTAGCTCTGATCTGGATGTCAATGGTAAGGGAACAATCAGTGTCTTGGAGAAGGAAGCTATAGAATTTTTTTCTTGCTATGGAGGCTATTGATGTACACATTAGTTTAAGTAGTTTCTTTGTTTCTTTCTAATGAACTCATGCCACTTAAAAGTGCTAGTCCAAAGTCTAAAAATTCTATAAAGAAACCACTTCCACTAAGAAGAATGACCCTTGCCCAACCCCCTATCTATCTAAGACTTACTATGATATACTTACTATGATATACATATGATATACTATGATATACATATGATATACTATGATATACATAGCATTGCTGCTCATACCCTACACAGATGAATCAACAGTTTTGTCACTACTAGCCTGGGTTGCAATACACACACTCTCATTCACACACATGCACATGTTGTTCATGCTTCCCTCCACACACAGACTATCATGTAAAACATAGGAAATAGGTGTGTAATAGTTGGTGAGTAGATGAGCTTTCCAAAGTAAAAATACCCTACACTTCAATGGACTCTTTAGCTGATGTGTACACTAGTTCAGCAGTCTTTCAAACACTTTTTTTTTTAAATCATGGTTTTGTTTTGGCTTGGGATTTTGCTTTTAAAATTTCTAGCTTTTCTTGCATGGTTTTCTGTCTGCTGCTACAACACATTCACAAACAGAAAACTTTGCCACTTCTTTCTTCTAGTGCCCACAGAAGATGATAAGCTTCAGATCTCTGCAAACAAAATGTCCACTATCTGGAATACTTCATTCTTCATTTCCTTGAATATATACAAATAATTCCCTCACTGGAGGAAGGGAGTTGAAGCTAGTTTTAAACTCACAATCTTCCTGCCCAGCCTCTTAAGTATTTATGTGATGAACATGGACCAAAGCATCCCAAATAAGCAATTCTTTTCATATGTTTTTATCATTATTTAAGTGTATGTGTGTTGGGGAGGAGTGTGGGAGTGAGTGGGTGTATGTCTCCTTGTATGGATGCCCACAGGTGCCAAAAGGAGGTGTTGGATCTCTGAAAGCTTGAGGGATAAGCGGTTGTTAGCTGTCCAACGTAGGTACTGGATTCATATTCAGTCCTCTACAAGAGCTATTTCTCAGGGTTCCTAACTAACCAGTTGGTTGGTGATCAATGTAAATCTCACCTTCACCATAGCTACTAAAGTTCAAGATGACTGTTCACGTTCAGTTTCTGACTTGAAATCTGATTAAATACTTATTTTTCTACTACACTGAAAGTTTTTGAAGAAAAGAAAACTTATTCCACTCTTTATTGATCACAGGGTATAACAATCAACCAGCAAGACACACACTATTCTTAAACAATTAATTTTGAATAGAACATGAACATTGAGACCAACTGCAACATATCTGTACCTGCCTCTGAAATGGACACTCTTTTTATTTCATTGTGATGACAGACAAGGAATAAATTCTTCTGTGTTGCATCTTCAGGGGTTATATGCAAAAAGTTGTCAGAATTTGCTACATGAGTGGATGATGGCTAAAGTCTTGCTCCTCACAGTTTTAGCCAGGAACCGTCTAGAGAAGAGAGCAATAGCCCTCCTGATTCTCCATCATCATCATTGCCTCTCCTCCAGAGCTCAAATGACACCTGAAGCTCTTCAGTTCTAACAAATATCAATTTGTTTTCCACATCTCTGCTCATCTTCCATTGCTCAAAAGTAACAAAGTAGTAACCAACTAGAACTCACATGACCGTCTTTGCAAATGTGACTTAAGCGAATTAAGTCAGGTTTATATAATAATAAGCATTTTGGGACAAAAATGACTATGTCTCATTTTTCCTAGCTTGCTGAGTGACCTTGAAAAAAATCACTTTTCTTTTCTCCAGTTTTATTTTTTACATTTTATTTGTAACAAGTTTTCAGGCTGCTTTTTTTTTCTTTCTTCTTGGATAAAAGTTTCCTTACCAAACAGTAAGAATACAACTTTCAGTGAAATTAGAGACAATGTAGGCCCTCTGCAATACAATTACCAATAAAAATGTTAATTTTGGTAAACAATTAACTTCAATGAAACAGTTAGTTTGGCACACCCCTTGCTAGCTCAGGAAGATGGCTTGTACACTTTTGCTTGCGACAGAAGAAAGAGAGCAGCTGTTGTAGTTTTGGAGAAAAATCAAACTCAGTGCTAATTTTCAATGACAGAAAAAATATGATCATGGTAATTACAGAATAATTACAATGCCCTGAGTCTAATTTTAGCATCACAGTAAAATAAAGAATGGAAAACCAATATAAAGGATGAGAAAAACGCATCAACTTTCTATTTTCTAAAGATAATAGAACCATAAGCTAAGAAGTGTTGGTTTATAGGTCAAAATCATTATCTACACGGTGTATTGCAGCTTCCCCCAAATTTTCTTTTCTGAAAAATCATTCAATATTTTTCAGATTAAATAAGGAGATGCAGAGTCCTCTTAAAACAAAACATTAAATAGGATACTGTTTTGAGCATGAGTTAGGCATGGGAGCATATGTCTGCCATCTCAGTGCTGGGGAGTGGGAGAGTTGGAAACAGTTAATTCCTAGGGGCTCTCTGTCTGGCCATTGCGTTCTAGATTCAGTGAGAGACCCTGTAAAGCTAAGAAGGAGAAGCCATAGGGATAGATATATAAACCTCTGTCAAGTATTCAAATGTTCCTGCACAGGCAAGCACCAACACACACACACACACACACACACACACACCACACATACATACAAAACACACACACACATGCCCACAGCTACTGGTGGGAGACAATTATGGAACAAGATGTAAATAGAAGACCTTTCACTCCATATTTCAAGTAGGATTGTTCTGCATACTGATGTCCAGCTGAATATCAGTCTCAAACTGAACTTATGAGACAGAGATAAAGCATTAGCTTTTTGTTTCAAGAAAAATAAGGCCCCTGGTTCTCAGAACTGAGCAACATTTAAGCAAAAGGGAAAACTTTTGATGCCAAGAAAGAACTAGCCCTGGAAACCTTGTTTCAGTACATATCAGCTATAGAATGTTCTTGACTTTCCCGTGTCTTTTGGGGAAGCTACAATAATTGTTCATATGCATAAGCTTCTGATGAATTGTGATTTTTATACTAGCAATTTGGTACTTTGGAATGAAAGATGTTTTTTAATGGAATGTGCTTTGCCCATCAAATGGTTTCCCAGTTTGTTCTTATAGAACCGATCAGTTGTATCAGTATCACCTGGGCTGCTTCATAAAAATAAGAATGAGATATAAAATACTAGCGTAAGTCACTTGGCTTTAATTGTCCTTTTATCTCACTGTTGGATGACCCACATGCCGAATGATATTTAAAAATGTATTTTTAGGATTAAGACTCAATCAGAGCTTAAGGTTGTATGAGCAGACTTACCACTGTCTAGTCTTTTTTTTTTCAAATACATATAATAATCACATGCATGAAGATGTACAGAGGCACATCTACACACCCTATATTTATCATGGGAAGTCATATTTTTCTACTTATTGCACTAAACAAAATCAAATAATTTCTGAGCTTCGAAAGTCCTTTAAGCTTCATGATAAAATTGTGCAATGGTCAAAAGAAGAAAGACCATGAAGTGTGGTTGTCTGTTGTCTTGTCAGTGTCTCCATCTTGGCTATATTCATGTTTGATTCTCTTCACTGCCTTTATCATAAGTGAGAGCACATTTTGGGTTAGACCTTTTATTTTTACAAACCAGCAAAATACACATATAAATCTAAATACTCACAGATGCTTTCAGAAAAAATGACTATTTTTGCAAGTAAGTTAAAAAATGGCACTAAATCTTGGTATTATTTGCAATTTAGGGTTTTTTGTTGTTGTTCTGATTCAATTTTGAGCATGCAATTATATTTGAACAAACTTCTTTCTTTCTTGTCCTCCACCCACCCAAGTTGTAAGCTTCCTGGACTTTCTTCTCTTTCACACATCACAAGCAGGCCATGCACAACAGAATAAGGCCTTAAGATGGGACGGGTTTTAAATCTTAAATTTCTTTCCATATCTGCTCCTCCACCCACTTGAATCTGATGTTTCTATCCTCAAACATCAGAAGTCAAAAACAAGCAAAGAACAGATATTATTTCGAGACAAAAAGTGATTCTTGATTCTTAAGAACTTTCTAACATACACAAATTTCCCCTAGAAGAACAGGAAATGTCATGAGCTTTCCTAAATTAGGCTGATCTAATTTCCTCTGTGAATAACACCCTTACAGCAGTGGCTGACATTTACTTCCAGAAATGCATGACTACAGGTGTGGACAGTTGCAGCAAGGGCAGACTTCAAAGGGTTATCCAGGGCAGAATTCATTGAGGAGGTTGTTAGATTATTTCTTTCCTCTTTTGGGCTGGAAGGTTACTTGATGGCTCCCACTAAATGAAACACTGGGTTTTCTTACAAAGAGAAAGTATTCAAGGACTCCTTTCAATAGATTTAGTACCCCCTCCACTCCACCCGTGACCCAAGATATTCACTTGGGTTCAATTTAAGCCAAAATTTACTCTCAAAAAATTATACACACAGACAGAATTAAAAATTTCAGAAATTTTTTGCTGACCTTTTGGAATGAACTGTTTATTAAAGATGAGCTCTTAAGGCCTTGCATGATTTAGATTTCTGTTTGTTTCTAGTTTATACAGTTGGATTCACAAATTTATCTGCTTTTCCCTCAAACTGTGATTCAGAAAACGTTCACCATATGCTTCGGAGACTAGCACTGGGCTAATGAAGATTTTGCCTATGAGGTGATGATGATAGTGTTGATAGGAAATGCACTGGCAATAAGTTTTGTAGTATAACTTACATAGTGCCATTTAATATTCAATTTGCATTGGGATTTTGGTTGTTCAAAGCTCATTGTCTTCATGTCACAATTTAAAACCATGACAACATCATAAGAATTGACTAAAAACAGAGGTTTCAACTCACATCTGTGTCTCCGATTAGTATATACTTGCACTATATATAAAGGAATTATCAATGAATTAGGACTTGTCCTGAACCTTACAAGCTCACAAACAGGATATGAAAATTACACAGAAATAATACCAAAGGAGATAAGTATGACTAAAGTAATTTATACGAACACATCTTAAGTGCAAATCAATTCTGCTATACTCAGATTTTAGTTTTAATTTGTATATGCCTCTCAGGTAACCTTTCTCAGTATTTCATTAATTATTATTTCAACATCTACATATTTTCTTCATTCTCATATTTTTAAATTATGACTGAAGTTACTTTTCTCCACGATTCTGTTTCTTGCTCTACCATTCCAGCTCTCATTAAGTTCTTCTGGCACAGCAATTATGCCCCATACTGACAAACCTGGTCCCTATGTCACATTGTTTTGTACGCCAGCTTATTCCCACACTCAATAGCCATAACAGTATGGTGGGCTGGAAATAACATCGTATTACATTTTTAGATTAAAGATTTCTTTCACACATTATGGCATATAAGACTTTGCCAAAATCATGAAATAAGTTAGAACTTATTGATGAAGCTGTAAGGAGTAAATAAGTCAATATACATAAAACTCTAAAAATTATGCCAGAAATATGGTTAGTACTTATCAGTGTTATGCAACCAAGTAAAAATTGAATCAAGATTTTATGGAAGTTTTTTGTCTCTAATATGAGAATTTGTCAGTTCTAAATTCTGCCAGAACTCAGAGATAATATTTAAAATTTACTTCTTAAACCTTAATTATCTCTTTGATATAAATGAACTTTATCAGGAAGTGCTATGTACTTGGCATTCTAATGACCCACACATATAACATTGAATAAAAATTAATCATGAGAATCTTTCTTTTGTTATCAAATGCATTCAAAGAACACTTCAACCAAAAAACATCCTACCGAACTGTAAGAATTTGGGACAAAACCTATTTGTATTTAAAACAGTGGTTCTCAACCTCTGGATCATGACCATTTTGGTGGTGGCGGTGTTGAACCATCTTTTAGCAGGGGAAGACTAAGATCATCAGAAAACACAGATGTTTGCATTATGATTCATAACAGTAGCAAAATTACAGTTATGTAGTAGCAAAGAAAATATTTTTATAGTCTGGGGTCACCAAAATATTAGGAGCTATATTAAAGAGTCACAGCATTAGGAAGGTAGAGGATCACTGCTCTAGACTATAAAACTTAAGAGTATATTTAAGCTATGTGATTTTTATTATTGATTGTCTTGTCTTAAAGAATGTTAATGTCTTAAAGGATGTGGGTGGCCTCAATGTTATCTTCAATTATAGTGCTCACTGATTGGAAGATATAAGGTATTTGAGTCAGAAAGTATTACTTGTATTTGCTATCTATGCACGTATGTTAGGTTTGGATATGTGATGAATGCTCAAGTATTCCTGATACGGATAAAGGGAAGAGAAAAATACTTTTTATACACAACGTCCATCAATGACAGCTAGTTTTAGACCAAAATTCATATCAAAGCATGGCTAAAGTGTTGGGGAACTTAATTAAACATGCTTTTGATTCTTTTAAAAGCATGCCTTCGATGCATGTTTTGATAAAATTTGAAGGCATTGACAAAACAGCCTCAAAGCTAGCGCTGGAAGGATCAAAACCTTATTCCTTCATCAGCATCCCGCTCCACCTAATTTTGCTAGTCTATGAGTCTACACAGAAAGAAAGGAAGGCCAATATTTTCATCACTTGTATATAATGAAGTAGAATAAAATTTGTGGGCAAAAGTGCATTGAAATTTCTACCAAGTTGCTACACCAATTACTCCTTAATCACTGTGTTGCTTGAAGTCAAAGGTCTAGTTATTAAATAACAACTAAGATATTAAAGGGAAATAGAAACATAGGTGAATTCAGCTATTTCATGATGGTCAGAAAAAAATCTACAGGTGAATTTTCAGGGTAGATAAGGGACCTTAGTGAAGTCCAGACTTTCTGTTAAGACCCCTAAAAGATTATATATGCAGACAGGTGAGAAATAGATCAGCCTTTATTTAACTGAAAACTAAGCTCAAAATAGTCTCAACTTAGAGTTTTGCCAAATGATTCTCCTCACTTTATTAACCAATTCAGAAAGGCAACTTAATCATCTTTCAATAAAATAGGACAACTCAGAGCCCCTATCCTTCACATGCACTTCATTTGATGCCTACAATGAAAATACCAGGCAAACAAGTAGATAGCACTAAAAATGAAAAAGAAAATATGAAAAAAGAACAGTGGAAGATTAATGGCAAACAGAGCTTGAAACAATTAAAAACAGACTTACAAAGTATTGAGTAAAATAATGGAATAAAAATGAAAGGTAATAATCTTATATGATTACTAGAAGCCCCAATGGATATCCAGGTAAAAAATTCACTATAACATATATCATTAAGAACTCATAAAATAGCGTAAATGAAAGGTTAAATACAGCAAATCAAAGTAGGGAATTAATTAAAATATGAATGCAATGATCTTTCAAGTTGACCATAGGAAAAATTAGGAATAAATATGAAAATAAAATTTAAATAAAAATTAAATTAGTAAATTAGTATGAAACTTCTAAGTGAGTAAATAAAAAAGAGAAACAGAATAGAAAATAAAATTACAAAAGACGTGGGAAACGTTATGAGAGGATAACCTTTACCTATAATTGGTGACCCTGATAGAAAACATAAGTAGTATTTGTCAGCAGTGAGTATCCACACCTTGGCTGGTTTTCAAAACAGATGAAATATATCAAACCACAAATTCAAGAGACAACTATAAAAACCTATGCAATTGGTAAAGAGAAAAACTAGAGGAAAATTGGAAAAAAATTTCAAAATTTATAAGAAGGAAAAATATACATCAACAGTTATTAAAAAGTAATGCCAAGGGCTGGCTTTTCAACAGAAATGCCCTGCAGATGACAAAGGAATGGCAGTTTGCTTACAATGGAGCACAATAACAATTGTCTGTGTTACAACCCGTAACAAACATACAGAAAACCAGAATCTTGGAGAGATGTCCAAAAGAGAAAGTAAAGACATACTTCAGAAAGGGAAACAGTCATGTGCTAAAGTGCCAAAATATAGACCAATTAAGTTCATTGTCCAAAATAGGTCATTGCACTGAGCAACAAATAAGTTTATAGACAGAAAATGTGTATCTGCTAAAAGTTATCTATATTAAAACCATAAAGCTTGTCTCAGGTAAAGGCAGTTTTAAATTACACAGCACAGTCACTGAAATTGAGAGAAACTAAGCTATAAATTAATAACAGAATGTCAATATTATATGAACTTCTCATGGGATTCATGGAAAATAGTAAGAACTACACTATAAATTCCAAACTCAGGATCAATGTATAAAAAAGAATGATAATAACACCATAAGTCATAGGCAATATTTATAACGAAACTGGATAATAAAGTATCCTCATGAACCCCAAATTGAAGCAACAGGTGGAGAAGTGTAGTCACCCAAAATAGGCACCAGAGACATACCTGGTGGACAGACACACATGAAGGCAACACACCCACACACAGAAAACAATAAAAATGCTTAAAAATCTCCGTAGAATTACATCAAAGGAAGTTGTCACCCAAAGAGGGTATTGGTTATTCTCTGGAACTGGAGTTAGAGACAGTAGTGAGTAGTCATGTAGATGTCAGGAATTGAACCCAGGTTTTCTATGAGATCAGAAAGTCCCTTTAATCACTGAGCCATCTCCATATTCCTTCTTCAGAGAATTTTAGAATTAATTCCTTTCTAAATTTTGCATTCATCTATATATTATATATCACAGATATAAACTATTTCACTATTAGAGGGAAAAACAAAGAAAGCACATCAACATACAAGTCTACATAAGGAATTTCTCAAGGAGACTGTAACCACCAGGAAATAAGGCCAGCAGTTGACAAATGAAATTCATAATCTTTTAATTATGAAATTTAAAAGAAAGAAATAGGCTGTTAATATATTAAAAAGGCAACTGTCCTACTTAACATTAATTATGAAATTGACACAGTATAGAGTCACCTGAGAGAGGAGTCTCAATTAAGCATTGCTTGAGTCACTCTGGCCTTTGAACATATCTGTGGGGTGTTGTCTTGATTATTAATTACTGTAAAGATGTCCACCCCACTACGGGTTCATCCTTCCTTGGGAAGGTGGTGTTGGGACTTTATAAGAAAGCTAGCCAAGCATGAGTCTTTGAGTATATGATCCAGCAACATTCCTCCATGATTTTCACCATCAAATTCTTGCTTGAGTTCCTAACCTGACTCTTCTCACTGGTGGACTAGGTTGCAGAATTTTAAGTCAAGTGAATACTTTCCTCCCTTAAGTTGCTTTTGGTCATGGTGTTTGCCACAGCAACTGGAATAAAAGTTCATAGAAGGGAAGAAATATTTGCTAGCTACATATTTGACAAATGAACAAATTCCAGAATATATAAAGAACTTTTAAAAACCCAAAAAATATTAACACCTTATTGATATGCATTTTAATATTGCTTCTAAATCTTTGTATTTTCTTGAATTTTCTCCTGCAGTAAGAAAGTACTTATTTTTCACTCTGGCTTATCCACATTCACAAAACCAGTCTTCCCAGGCTTGCTGATGGAGGCATTTCTATTTTTTGTTAATTATACCCAGTGCAGTGACATGGCCTCTCTTTTCAAAGAACATAGTTTTGATTTACAGCTGTTTTCATGAGAACATATCTTTTCCCCATGGTGAATCAAAACCAGACCCAATGTTTTTGATTCAGAACTCTTAGCTCTGTGTTCTGCCATCACATACTTCCTTCAGGGTTCTTCTGAATTCTGAGTCCCTTTAGCATTCAGTTAATAGCTGTTGTAGCACTGGAGTAGAGGGAAGAAAACAAGCTGCTCTCATGGAAAACATCATTCTTTCATCAGGGAATGCCATTAAATACGAGCTCGACCATCTTTACCAATGGAATCTCCTCGGTTTTGTCAATGAAAACCTAATGAAGAGAGTATACATTCTGACCCAGATAAACTCTCATCTTATTCAAGAAGAACATAAATGACAAAAAAATTAGAATACCATGAGATGCATGCTATAATAAACTCACTATTTAACATATTGCCACAAAGATACGAATTGAAGTTAATATTCTAAGGTAATTAGGTGATTAGAGACGATTTCAAGAAGGGGTCGTAGCCAGGAGAAGGGGTCTTTCCTCTTAGGAGGAAAGGGAATGGACAGAGAATTCATATAGAGAAGATATAGAAGTTGTAACAAGCTTAATGTTTCTCATGGTAGGGAAAATAAAACTCTTCTGAAGATGTTCATAGTCTATTTCCCAATTCCCATGAATAGCTACCTCATATGCCACAAGGACATTACAGCCTTGATGATGGGGATTTTAAAAAACAGACAGGTTGTCCTGCAGGGCCCTAGTGGGTAAACACATACATGGTCCTTAAAAGAGGGAGGAAACAAGACAAGGTCAGAGCCATAGAAAGATTGTAAGGGGCACATGGCTGACTTTGAAGTGGAAAGGGAGGGGTAATGAAACAAGGAATTCAGGCAGTCTCTAGACACTAGAAAAGCTAAATAATATATTATCCCGAGGTCCTTAAACAAGCACCAAGCTCTAAACACCTTCAATTTGATTCAATAATATAATAATGTTGAACTCTAGCAGCAAAAGAGTCAAGTTATGCCGCTTTAACCACAGTCTGTGGTGGTTGCTATAGCAACAATAATAAACTAATGTAGTAGACGATCATGTCTGAAATGTCTAGTGTGTGTGTGTGTGCGTGTGCGCGTGCGCGCACACGCACACACACTCAGGGGTTGAAAAGAGGGAGGCAGAGTGTGATGTCAATGGAAAAGAACATGAGGGCTCACTATGCAGAATTTCCTAACAAAAGTATTCTGAATTTCCCCAAGAGAATGAGATCTTGGGAGCATGATCCTTACATAGAAGCTAGCATTCCATTTGTCTCTGTTATCGCTTTCCCCTTAAGGTTCAGATTTGTCAACTATACATCTTGTCCTCTTACACAGATGGAACTCCACGTTGAACTTTGAGTTCCATTCGTACCTTAGGAGCCACTCTTATTCTAAATACAGCCAAGCATGTATTCACACACAGGCACACACAAACTATTCGCTATTGTCTCCTATATGCCATGATCTTTTTAGTTGCTGAGAATTCTATCCAGTAATAAAAATAAAACCACAAACTTTGATAAAGGCCATAAAACAAAAGATCAGGGGAGATTAATATAAAGTCTTAATTAGATTTTTCAAGGCAAGAAAGCTTTTCCTGAGATCTCTCTGCTTCTTATCCAGTCCTCTACTGTTCCAAGCCAATCACAATTTTGTGCTTATTGCTTCTTTCATCACTTTGGTTTTATGAAGTGATCAGATTTATTAAAAATAGGCTGAGCGAGTGTATTTAAAGTCTGCCTTTGCTTCCCAACTTTAGTCCTTGTCTCCACTCTTGATTCCTTTGTAAAGCAGGCGGCTGGCTATATGCATGACTAAATTCAGTAACCATGATAACTGTTTGAGAAGTTCCCAAAATAGAGAGCAGACCACCAAAAGCTGGGCCTGGGAGAGGAAGGAGAATATGCCATACTAGAAGTCCTTGGAAGCATAAGAAAAAGTCTTTTTTTTTATGTCAGCGGGATTTCTCTGGATTAGGAATGATTGCTGGGCTGTGTGTATAGTGTTGCAAAATGCAATGAGTTTCACAATCTCTATGTGGTTTTCTGTGAAGTCACTGGTGGCCTCGGCTCTCCAAAACAGTTCACAGTGAACACTTTGATCCTCTATGATATCAGTCTTGAGCTGCTAATTGCTTCCAAGTGAAGTTTAGATTGCCAAGAGTCTGGGTGGTGCCTCCCATCTGATTCAGTTCTTTGCTTTGCACTTACGTATTTGTGTGCTTCCAAAGTCCTCGAAACAACTTACTAGCAGTTAATCCTTTCAATGTATCAAAAACAATCCATCTGTAAGCTAACCTGAAAATGGATAGGCATGTTCTTTTCCCATACATTCACTCTTTTACAGGGGACCCAATAAAGACTGGAGTCTCTAATCCTTTGTTTTGTACCTTGAGGGCAATTTCCTCTGCTCTGGGTGCCCAGGCAATGTTATTAGATAAAATGTGTGAGATTTGAAAAACATTGCAGAAAGCTGGCTATAGAAACAAATATCACAACTGTCTAAACCTCTACAGATTTTTAGTTTGTTAACTAACCCATTTTCTATGTCCACATCTAACAAACCAACACCCAATTACGTGTGCTTTCTGTGCCCCCTGTAATGTATAAAGTGTACAACATAGTCACTTGGTCTTCTTTTCTTATACCACTCTTCTGAAAGGCACCCATCTCTAGTCATTGTGATAACTTTAAAATACTCCTTAGCGTCTAGTCCTTCTTCCAGTAAACTTCCAGCATCAAATTTTCTTTGGTTACTTGAGTGTGTTAATGAAATTAAGCAAATAAAATGCCTTTGTAACTGGGTAGATGCTACTGGTTAATTCTCTAGCACACAGAAATCACTTCTTCATGTTTTCTTCTCTGCTTGCTCCTTGGGATCACAATCTCCCCTTCCCCTAAAATAAGGTGATCATATCTCTAGACCCTGATGCTGAAAATTATTTACCATTTATTCAAAGTGATGGAGTTCAGAGTACTTGGGATGGCAGCGTCTCACCTCTCCCAACTTATCCTTTGATTCTCTATTATGTATCTCCACTCTATCGCCTTATGTTTAAATTTCAGATTTCTTTATTTCCTGTGTCTCTTAGCATGCTCTGTCCTCTGCCTCTATTGAACTTAGTACCAATTTAAGATTATCTCAATTCCCAAGTCTCTAAAAGCACTGTTTAGCCATGCCAAGATGTTTATAAAGTCTGAAGCATTTCTCCTTATTATTTTGTAAGTGTTCATGGGAAGACACAAGTAAGGGTCTACTCACTCAACAGAGGGCATTATAAAATATAAGCATAGGTGAGGGTTGCAGGAGCGTGGGAGATTCAGGCAGTTGCATTACAGAAAATTTCACTCCAGCATGGGTGATGACTAACAAAATTCACACAAACTAAATTTCCCTGTACAACTTAGAGGCATTCATACAAAAGACTCTTCGCTCCTATCGTAATTGTTTGCTGCTTAATTAAACTTGGGAAGGGGCCCCTTATGTATTAGAGTTTTGTGAACTTGTTGAGTCTTGTGAGCCTATCTCCTCCTTTCAGCATCTTGCAATTCAAAGGAAGCATCTACATATGCTCTAGCCTTTCTTATACTTGCTATTTTGTCTGCCCTTCCTCTATTTCCTGGTCTCAACTGAACTTTGGAGAAAGTGATATAGATATCTGATCATATTCTTCCATTTATGCCTGAACAATGGGCCACTATGTCATATCCATAATTGTTTAATGTCAGTACTTTGTTAGATTATGAGTCCCTGTAGAAAGCAGTGTTTGCTACAGAGAAGACTTTTTCTCCTTGTGAGTATGGCAGAAGCATTAATATGTGAGTATAAGTGCAAATGCTCAGAAGGCATCTTGACAACCACACCACATCCATTTAAAAAAACAATAGTGATAGCCTGCCAGAAATATTTAAGCTTTGCCTTGGCTTACAATAGCAAGCAAAGGTTCCTCCTTAAGGAACAGGCCTTAAGTTCACACTTCAAAGAGGTTGGATTCACCCATAATAATCATACCACCATTACCCTAGTCTACACATCCTGCCTGGAATGCTGATAATAGTATAGAATGAAGATCTCCAAACCAAACAAGACTGCTGTTAGCAATTCTCTCACAATAGCCAAGATAGAGTCCCTGGTACTAAGAAAGCTAGCCTGTAAGAGGAGAGAGCCACTTGTTTGTCCCGGCCACCCAGAACTGAAATAATCACACAGGAACTGTATTATTTAAATCACTGCTTGGCCCATTAGCTCTAGCTTCTTATTTGTTAGTTCTTCCATATTAACATAACCCATTTCTATTAATCTGTGTATTGCCATGTGGTTGTGGCTTACTGGCTAAAGTTCTATTCAGCATCTGTCTAGCATAAGCTATCATTAGTGTTTTTGATTTTCACCGTTCTGACTGGTGTAAGATGGTATCTCAAAATTGTTTTGATTTGCATTTCCCTGATAAGGAAGTTGAACATGCCCTTAATTATCTTTTGACCATTTGAAATTCTGTTGAGATATCTGTTTAGTTCAGTACACCATTTTTAATTGGATTATTTAGAATTTTAATGTCTAATTTCTTGAGTTATTTATATATTTTGGAGATCAGTCCTTTGTCTGAAGTGGGGTTGGTGAAGATCTTCTCCCATTCAGTAGGCTGCCTTTTTGTCTTATTAACTGTGTCCTTTGCTTTACAGAAGCTTCTCAGTTTCAGGAGGTCCCATTTATTCATTGTTGCTCTTATTGTCTGTGATACTACTGGGCTTATAGTTAGGAAGTGGTCTCCTGTCTCCATGCATTGAAGGCTACTTCCCACTTTCTCCTTTATCAGGTTCAGTGTAGTCAGATTTGTATTGAGGTTTGTCTCTAGGGCGTGTACTGACTTTTTGGGATCCTATTCTCTTGGAATGTATACCTTGCTCATCCTGGATATAGTGGGGAGGGCCTTGGATTTTCCAAAGGGCAGGGTGCCTTGCCCTCTCTTAAGATTTGAGGGGGGAAGGGGAAAGAGGATATGGGGAGGGAGTGGGAGGGGAGTGGGTGGAGGGGAGCAAGTGGGAATTTGGATTGGTATTTTTAAAAGTAAAATAATAATAATAATAATAATAACAATAATAGAAAGGGTGTGAGAGTGAAGAAGATTTAGATGGTTCTGAAAGTCCCCTGAGAGTCCTGGGTATGGGTCTTGAACACTGTCAAGAGCTTTGGAAGGTCAAACTGCTCCTATCAAGATTGTTCTTTTTGCAATGTTGATCTCTTTTCATTGTGCAAAAACATCTATATTAATCGGGGAAACATTAGAATATCCTTTCTCTGCTTGATTACTTGATTACACATAGCATCGGAAATAAACAAAAATAAAATCCCATAACTTCTATTCAGTTAGGTAGCAAAGATATTTGCAGCACTGGGAGATGGCTCAGTCAGTAAAGTGTTTGCTGTGTAAGCATGAGGACCTGAGTTCAATCCCCAGTATCCATGTTAAAATTTGGGCACAGCAGCAAGTGTTTGTAAGCCAAACGCTGGGGTCTTAGAGATAGGAGGCTCCCTGGTACTAGCTGGCCAGCCAATCTTGCTAAATTGTTGTGCTCCAGGTTCAGTGGAAGGCCCTTTTTCAAGAAATAAGGTATTGAATGGGTGCACAGAAGACGGCCAAATTATTCTCCAGGCTCTGCATATACATGTGTGAACATGCACGCGTGCACGGTGTGTGTGTGTGTGTGTGTGTGTGACACATACATCATATCTATATCTTCAAAATGTGTCCAATGATAAACTTTTGGACCTTTTCTTTCTGTAAGCCATAGAAATTTTCATAAAAACATATTGCTTATGTTAGTATATGATGAAACTCTTCTAATGTTATAATGTTTTCTTTCTCTCTTTAAAACAATACAATAAATCTTATCATGTGTAAGACATCCTTGGGCTTCTTATCAATGTCAGCCAAGAACTTGGAAAACCAGTGGTGTGTGCTGCTTTCTCTGTTTAAAAGTCTGGCTTAGCAAGGAATCGTCTGCCTATAGTGAAACACACCTGTTCTGTGCAGCTATGAACCTTGAATTGGCCCAGTCATGGCTCCATTACTACATTCCAGTTACAGAACAGCTCTATCACCCGCAAATGGTCCCGCATCTCCTGTCCTTTATATCCAGTCGTTCTCCTCATCTCAACCCCCTAGGAAGCATTAAATTGTTTTGTATCCCTATTTTCTATCCCAGAGTATCATGTAAAATGAATAATAGTGTATGTAACCCTCCAAGGCTGATTTTTTTCATTTAGAATAATGCATTTGGAATCCACTTATATTGTCGTGGGGTTTGTGGGTTACCCTACAGTGCTTCTTCTGTTGTTAGGCAGGGTTTTCTTTGTTATGCTTTTCTAGATAAGGTCTCACTAAGTAGCCTAAACTGACCTTGAGATTACAATCATCCTACCCATGCCTCTACACTGCCAAATTAAGCCAGGCAGCACATATGGCTCATTGCATTGATTTACCACATTTCTTTGTCCATCCACCAGTTCGCAAACTATAGGGTTGTTTCCAACTTTGGGCAATGGTGACTAAACATTCACAGACAAATTTTTGGGTGACCATAACTTTTATGGTGGTGTTGGTGGGTATAACCAGGAATTTAAAGAGAAGATGGTTTAGATATTTGAGAATGAAAGGGGGGCATTTTAGTCAGAGTAATAGTCCAGACAAGCTGCCTTTTTGCCCATTCGTCTGCAAAAGTCATAGATACAAGGGACCAGAAATCCGTATGTGGAAGATCTAGTGGGCATGTTTTTGTCCCCTTCAGACTTTTCTGTGTGGCTGGCCTCAAGTCCTCCTGAGGTACTCTACCTCAGTCCTAGCTCCAGCTAATGGTAACAATGGGGCTGAGCTGTTTGGTGACCTAAGGTTAACTAGCCATGAGTCCACTTACCCTGTATCTAGAACAATCAATAAGCTTGTAAGAATTCAAGCGTTTTTTTTTATTTTGGTCTTTAAATAAAATTATCTATTAAGAATATATATATATAATAAATGGCAAGTCAATACCTCTGTCTCATCCTCTTCTTTTCATATGTCTTTCCATATTAGAGGCTATTCTAGAGGAAAACAGTCACATTTCTTCTCATTGTTCTCTCTCTCTCTCTCTCTCTCTCTCTCTCTCTCTCTCTCTCTCTCTNTCTCTCTCTCTCTCTCTCTCTCTCTCTCTCTCTCTCTCTCCCTCTCTCCCTCTCATCTTTCTGGGCGGTTAGCTCAACATCAGTTTGTGCCTTATTATTCATAGTAAAGTCGTCTAAACTGTTTCCACAACTGTTTATTATCTTATCCATTTACGTTACTTCCAGAAATTAAAATGTATTTTTGAGTCCGTTAGCCAATAGAGGGACATATACTTACGTGGATAAATAAAAGGTCTACTTGGTAACATAGCAAATATTTCATTTATCTGCAACAGCGAAGAGACAGTACCAAATGATTTTCAGGATGATAAGACTCTGAAATTGATGATAGACGTCTAAGTAGCAGAAAGATCTAAGTCCCAACACATTTTCCATTCAGTCTGTCATGGAATTTAAAGCTAGCTTGGGGAAGCAGGCCTGTTGATGAAATATATTAGCAATAATCCAGAAGAGGAGAACTGAGTTAGAATCCTTTAAAAGATACCTTTTATATTCACTTTTTGGAGTTTTGAATGTCCTGTCCTGGCCCACTGTTATTCAGAGGGATCTTTGTTGGAAAGGCTTATCTCATTTACTTAATGAGATAAATTTGGGTTCCCACTGAGAAGAATGTAAAGGTGATTTAAATAGCTTCAAATTAATTACTTGGTCAGATTTTTAAAGCATTTCTTAAAATTCAAGCCTCCATTTGTTTATTCATTGACTTACACTTTATTCATTTGTTTGATTGTATATTTATTTAACCTGGTCAATAGGCATTAATTAAACTAGCTCTACAAACTTATAGCCTTTAATTACCCTCTCTCCTAAATTAGGTTTTATTTTTGAACTAAATTTTAAACTCCCTTCAATATAAGCAACCAAACTTGTCTTTTACATTGACCAGTGGAAGCATTTCATGCTGGAAATTCATTAGATAACTTCCTACTTGCCTGTAACCTGACAAGCAAGCGGCTCAAGCTACCAGTATAGATTCAAAATGAATTTCTCTTTATAAAACTCAAAATTGATCAGACAGACTCCTTTCTGTTTTATCTCCATGGAAACTTTAATTTTGCTGGGTTACAAATGAAGAAGAGTCATGGTAGGGGTGACAGAACCTTGGAATAGCTGTCCTTTCAGGTAAGAGCACTTATTCATCATTTAATAATGATGAATCCCAATAATGGGAACATTGAGAAATTCACAGACACAGGTTTTGATGAACCAGGAGATTGAATAAATATCAACTTCATAAGGCAATGATCTGCCATAAGAAGACTTGCAGTGTAAACATAACACTTGAAGTTGAAAATAAAATTTTGCCACACAGACAGAACACAAAAGAATTCGGAGCTGATGAAACGAGAAGGAAAAAAATAATCACACAAGGCTCCAAACAAGCTTCATAAAGTAATATCAAAAGATATTTAAAACTGTGAGTGATTTGATGCCTAATTCAAGATAACTAGAGACTAGATTCAACCCAATTAAACGACTTATTACTAGTGGAATTTAACTGGGAAGATTGAGACAGAATTTGAATAAGATTTGAATTTGGGGAACAGCAGATTTGAAGAAGAAACAGTAATTTCATACCTACCTGTGTCTAAATTTCTACATATTTAAAATTAAAGTTTACAGAGAAAAAAATCTCAGGGAAGAAATGCTTCCATTATTTGTCAGGTTGAAGACTGAAAAAAAAATCCAGCCACATTATTAGAATATTCCAGAAACTATTTCCAAATTTTAGATGCGTATGATAAGAAATTCTATAACCTACCCTCAACCTCAGTTTGTCCCTCTGCTTTCTCAGTATATTGTGATAGCAAGAGGAAGAGACAATACCACAGAATAGAATATTCCCAAAGTATTTTGAACTAATGCAAGAAAATGTGCACAAACACAAGCCACTCAATATAAGAGGCTGGATTGAAGTGGTTCAGTAAGGATTATAGATAACAGAGCATTTATCTGAGACAACTGTGAGTGACAGAAAGTGCTATTCAGGAAAACAATGTAACTAGACCTAAAAGAAAAAAGGTTTTGGATTAAGCTTAATAGGTGAAGAATTAAAGGTAGATCAACATGAGTGAAGAAATGGTCAAACCTTGCAAAAACATTGTCTAAAGTAGAGAGATGGCTAACTGAGTAGGTGCCACAAGATTTGGGGGAAAACATAAAAAGACCTGTTACCCTAAATTCTTGTTCTTCCTCTCCAATAGCTAGTAGGAAGCATACTTCTTTGTTTTCAAAGAAATAAATATCTCTGGAGTACAAATGAGGCATTTCATTATTGCTATTCCTCAGCCATCACAAACTCAGAAGAAATGTCATAAATCATACATTGTCTATTTGTCTGAACTATAAACACAGGAGTCGACAGAGCCATGCAGGTGCGTGTACACACAGAAGCATACACACACCACCCACAGGTGCGCACGCACCACATACCCACATGCAAACCATACCACACCACACACGTACCACAAACATACATGCATGCCATACACATACATGACAATCTCCCTCCCTTCCCCTTCCTCTCTCTCTCTCTTTCTCCCTCTCACACAAATACACACATATACATACACATACCATAAACCAAACCAAACACACATATATACACAACTAAAAATTTAGATTGAAGAAATGAGACACCAGATAATATTCTAGTTCTGTAGAAAACAATAACTATCATTGGAAATGGTAAATATGAGGAGAAATATTTCTGTTTTTTTCTACTATTTTAACTGCTTTGTAGTAAGTATTATGATGATAGTAGAAAGGATTTTTATAAAAAATAGAAATATACTATATAATATGCTCATATTTTAAATGTTATGTTAGTCTTTAAATATAATAAAGAGACTGTAATGAGTTTAAGGTCTATATTGTAAGGTATAGTAAAACCATTATTAAAAACAGTGTAGTACATTTGAAAAAATCAACAGAGCATGAACTTAAATATTGTCTCAAAGAATACAGTGACAGAGAGAAAATGAGAAAATTATCAATGAAACAAATACAATAAAAAAACAAGAAGCCCAGCATATTGGCTTTGAATCCAACCAGATTTATGAACACATTAAATATAAGTAGTCTAAATAGACACTCCATAAGGCATAGACACAGCTCAAATTTTTTTGTCAACAAACAACATTTATTAAACACAGACACTAGTAAAATTTAAATTACGTAAAAGCATTCTACACAGACATTAGTCATGAAGAACATTGAATTGCTATGTTAATATCATATAAAGCGTATTTCACACCCAAAGATATCACTGAAAATAGTTTTACGAAGATAAAATATTTATATTTATCAAGGTATAACACAAAGTATGTGTGCGCTTTGAAAGAATGTAGTCAAACACTTAAGAACCAGGCAGCTGTAAAAAAAGAGAAATCTGGAGTTTTTATTTTGCTTGTTCTAGAATATATGGGAAAAATGAAGAATATGTATAGATCATTTAAACAGCATAAGATATCAAGCTGAACTGACAGCTTCTTTTAGAGCGTTTCAAGGACCTATAAGCGTTCACCAAGGAAGACCATATTTCTAATCACAAAGCAAGACAACATAGTGTTTAAAAGAGCAACCATACAGAATACTAGTTATTACTCTAAAATGAAAATAATAAAAGCATGTGATATAGAAAGCTACAAGTAAACTTTTGAACAGTTCTAAATAGATGCACAGGACTGTTGATAGTAGATAACAAAGAAATAGGTTAAATCTTATGTTCTTCATTAATAGATAGCGAAAGGAATTAAAATTCAAAATAAATATAAGAACAGAAATACTATATGTGAAGATGATTAGAGGCACTGTGCTCATGGATTGGAACACCTGCCATGATGCTAGTACTTCCCAGGTCAATACGCTGATGGTCTCAGTCAAATTTCAGCCAGTTATTTTTATATAAGATTCACACAGTAGTATAAAATTAATATTGAAAATCAGAGGACCTAAAATAGGCAACAGAATCTTATAAAAGAATGACCTCAGATGAGTAGGTAAAAGAATTGTTTGAAGATTGGTAATCAACGAACATATCAAAAGACATTCCAGAAAATGTTAATTATACTCCAGGTAGTTGAACAAGGAAAATAAGTTATTTCAACAAGTAGTATATTAAGAAACTATGATATAACACAATCAATCTTGCATGTCCACTTTCTGAGTATATAAATTATGCATTTATAAAGTGGTATGTCCATAAATTTGCATATTGTCAGGTATGCTAATGTTTTATAAGTCTCACTTGGCTTTAATGAAAATTTGTCCAATTATTGCTAACTAGGCAATGTTAAAATCTGTAATCATGCTAATTGAGTTGTCTATTTTTTGTTTATATACATCTATATACAAACATGTGGATACATGTGTGTTGTGGAGGTAGATGCAGGTATGCATGTGGGCATGTGTTTGGAGATCAGAAGTTAACTTCAGGTGATATTCTTTAGGACCCATCCACTTTGTTTTTTGAACAGAATCTCATAGAGCTGGAATTTACCAAATAGGCTAGAGCGGTTTGCCAACGACCACCAAGAATCGGTTTGTGTCTGCCTCGCTGGGGTTATAAGTATAGGTCATCATATTTATCCTTTTCTTTTAGTGTGATCTGGGGATTGAATGCAAGTCCTTTTTCTTGCAAGGCAAAGACTTTATCTATTAAGACATCATTCCAGGTCCCCATTTCTTGTTTGAATTCCATAAGCTATTGCTTCAAATGGTTTTTGTTTTGTTTTTAGGTGTGAATAAGCTGATTTACTGTTATGAAAAGAAGAAATAGTTATCACCTATGTATCTATCAACTATCTATCTTCATCTCTATTCACCTAGATATATCACCTCTTTCTTTAACTATCTCTTCTTTCCTTAAAAAATGGAAGCACTGTACCTTGTACTACACACAAAATAAACTTTAAAAAGTGTATTGTTTTCATACAGCAAAATAAAATAGATAGAAAAGTAAGTTCAATCTGATAGTAAACGTATTTTGCTATTTCAGTATTTCTTATACTGAAAATATATTATGCCTTTTTCTTCTATTTTAAATATTTTGTAGTATTATGAAGTTGGTAACATAAAGGATAATATAAACAATTGAGGAAAAGGTAATTGTATGTATATATGTAATTATATAAATATGTACATATAAGTATAGATTCATATATTTTTTTAATCTAATGGAATTGTATACTAAAACTTAAGTTTTATTTAAATTTTTAAAGGGAAGAAGGTATTATGGAGAAATTTAAAGCAGGCTTTAGTGGTATGCTATCTTGATCATGAATTTTTCTTCCAGGGTCATTGTGAGCTTCCTAATCAGGCCTTTTTCTACTCACCCACCCGGAAAGAAATAAGTATCAGAAATGAAATAGATGCATTTTCAGATTTATAGAAAGTATTGAGTGTTTTTAATCCAATTGATTACATAAATACAGGTAATGTTCTTAGTAAAGTGTTGAGTATATTAGAGGCCCTTAATAATTGCATATAATAATCATTGTATAGAAAAAATCCATTGTCGTACTGTCCAATGATTCCTGCCCATCTCTAGCCTGCAGCTGTTTAGATCGAGTCTTGTGAAGCCCTTCCTTTAAGAGGCATTCCATCTTTCTTCCTCAAAGAACCTTCTCTGCTTTGACATACAGTTCAGATACCAAGACTCACTAAGTCTAAGGAGGAACTGTGGTAGTAAATTAAGGCACCATGCAAATGAGAGGGGCCACAGGGCCTAGAGAAGATCAGATGATTCTGTCTTTCTTTATATAAGGTTGCATACGGCTATTGCCACGCAAATACACAATGCACTTTGAGCGTATTTCCCCATGTCCCACTTTTTTTTCCTTTTCTTCCCCCCCCCCTCCACTTTTCTTTAGGTTTCATTCCACTCCAGAGACTTTGCCTTTACTTCCATGTCATCTGTACATTTCCAATTTTATGCATCTATAAATAATAGGACCCCAAATTACAGAAAACATGATACTCATCTTTCTGAGACTGATTGAATTCTCTTAATTAATAGGTGAAACGTGTCAGAATGGGACAAAAGAACGAGGGCCTTCTTAACAGAAAAAAAAAACTTCCTGGAAAGAGGCTCAGAGTGTGAGAAATGGCTCTCAAGCTGACATGCAGGATATCTTAGCCACAGATAGCAAAGTGATAGACATGGGACAGACTTAGATCCCCACCCTAGGGCCTTGCCTGAGAGGGTCACAGGACTGCACAGATCCAGAAATAGACCTAAGGCATCTTGCTCAACTTTTAGTTTAAAAGGGTGAAATGAAGACCCCCAAAGCAGTGCCTGACCCATGAACACATAGCCAAGGAGTTAGCATTATCCTGTCACACACAACTCACTTCCTCTTGTGCTCGACGAACTCCAATAAAAGACATTGGAAGTGAAGCCGCTGAGCCCCAGTTTGCCTTACCATTCTCTCCCATTGTCTGCCCTTGCTCTGCAAAAGTCAGGACATTTTAGACATAGGTTGCACAGCCTGTGAAAGTCAGGTAGTTTCTGATTGCTTGCCTTCCATGATAACAGCAAGGCATTCTTTGTAAGTTCTTTCTGCTGTGAACTGAATTGCGGCATCTTCTAAAGAATGAGGGCATAGGATCCTGAAGCTATGTTTGGAAAGTTCCTTAAGAGGCTTCAACTAGTCTTTGGTCTCCCTAGTTGTCACAGTGAAACTTTTCTTAGCAAAGGTGGTGTCTCGTGGTGCTCCACGCATCGGCATTGCAATAGTCTGGGTGACCTTAAACGTGCCACTACCTACACATGTGGTTTTGAGGAGCCCAGGCTATTCTAGTTGGGCTCCAGCTTTGTTGTTTGTAGGCACAAGTGTCATCTGACTCTTTCTGATCTGTTGCTGTAACTAAAACCCAATTCTTGTACTACAGATATCCCACATCTGTTTATAAACCTCAGGGAGCACACACCTCCTCATGTATCTTAACACATCTGGTAGGCGAGCTGGAACACTTCTAGGTTCTTTTCAAAAACTAATGGACAATTATCTGCACTATAAACTTTGTTAAAATATAGTTATTACTTCCTTTAAAAATAGTTTAAAATTTCCAGTATTGTTTTTTCAGGATGTTTTCCTTTGCCCTTCTTATTTCTGAAAAGGAAAAATATCAGCCATCTTCACCCTAAGGATGGGATGCACTGACGTTCTCAGGACTTAGAAATTCATGTTCCCACTGGAGAAGTGAAAGTACCTCATGCTAGTGATTGCATCTTCGTGCACACGGGTTCCATAAGATGGAGAAGTGAAAGTACCTCATGCTAGTGATTGCAACTTCGTGCACACTGGTTCCATAAGAGAAGGGATAACCCATTCCTTTACCATGTATCTAGTCTGTAACGTCTCAGCAGCATGACTTAATAATTATGAGTCAATAAATTCAGTGGGTACCTGTGAAAGTGTATACTCAGAATATATGAATGGAAAACATGATTCAACATAGGAATGACAAGCCCACTACACGGGATAGGCTCCTTTCTCAAGGGGAGGCCTGGTGATGGAGGACAAGGAGAAAGTGAAGACAGAACTTTTACCACTTGTATACTATGGACTTCTTTGGATTATTTGCTATGTGACATTAGCAATATCTTTTCTTGGTATTCAGCTATTCCTGATGTGGACAAATGATGACAGAGAAACTATACACACTATTGCAAGAACCTGAAATGCTAAGCAAATGAAAGTAGATATTATATAAGCTAAGAAACATGATGAGGCTAAAGAAAGAAATTTTGCTAGAAACAACAGACCAACTCCTCAATAATGGGGTAGATTAAAGCTGGGGTGCAGATAGCACATATGATATTTTTCTTTACTTTCAGTGCGTACATGAGCAGTTTGTTCAGAATTATTGAGAAATGCTGCCATGTCTGGATGAAAGGTATTTACTGTGTAGTCATCATCATAGGGACAATTCGACTTTCTAGTTTTTAGATCTACATTTCTTTTTTGATCTTGTGATTTGGGTTCAGACACCTCATGGGAGGACTTTTGCACTGACTGCGGACAATCTTAAAAGAATATGCATTAAAGACTAAGGAGTACTCTATTCTCCTTTTCCCTGTTCCAGAAAAGAAAAACAGAAACATAAAGGTCCCAACTTCATGGATTAAAACAGAGATAATCTATATGTGCTATGGACTTCACTCAGTCCTTCAAACTCTCCCCTCCTTTTTCCAAATCTTTAATATTAAATTTTAATTTGAATCAAAAGTAAAAGCAGAAAGAAACACCCATCTGACAATTTCACTTACAAGACATTAGTTAAGATTTATTATTAGCTCATGGGAGGTGTTATCATAATACACATGTGAGATAGTCATGACTCTCTCATAATATGATAGTTTATGACAATTGCCCAGAAACCATCCTTATCTGCTCTCAGATGCTGCAGACATTGAAGAATACAATTGTGAAACAATAGTGTGACTTCCGACATCTGATTTCAGAGAAAACCCTTAGAAATGGATGAGTGAGAATTATGAGCAGGTACCTTAAACATAATTATAGAGAATAATAACTAACTATTAGAATATCGAAATATGATTTTAGCCTCCCAAAGAAATTAGAAAACAAGATGAGCAAACATCTGACAGCATTGCTACTAGTAAAGAACCTTTGTTCACGGATAGGGGACAGAGTTAAATAATCCTTATCTACTACAGGATTATTCTCTGGGTACCATAAAACTGTCTTGGCTATTTATTAAGTATCAGATAAAACTGGGCAAACTCTATAGGTCCTTGTTTTCTTCATTTTATGGACAAGGAAATGGAGGCAAAGATGAGCAAGAAAGAAATTTTCCCAAGCCTCACAACCCAGTGGTGAGATCAAAATTTCATTGGTGTTTGTTTTTGTGAGAAGTGTTTCTCAGATTCCATATTACTAATACTTTTATTCAGGAAATCCTTTTATGTGGAGAATATTCTGTGTGCTTTAGGATACTTGGAAACATGCTTGACCTCAACTTTTTAGCCATTAGTGTCCCCTTACTAGAGCAGTGCCATCCCCATGTGTCCAGGTCGCTGCCTTGTGTTCCTTGGGGATAAAATGTTTCTCTCCCCTACCCCTGGGGAAGAACTATTATTGCCTTACCACAGGAAGCATCCCATTCTGTGTAGTGTAATTGTTGCTGTCCTTTGCTTCTTGCACTTAATTAAATTACCGTACAAAGGTACTCAAACACTTCATTAAGAATCCACATCTCCAGTTTACAGTGTGTGTGTGTGTGTGTGTGTGTGTGTGTGTGTGTGTGTGGTGTATGCACATGGTGCATGGTTACATGCAGAGACAAGACGTGTGCTGCCGTATTACTCTATACCATGATGTCTTATTGACTTTGGAACTAGGCTGTCAGTCAGAAAATCCCAGCAGTTGTTTTATACCTGGATCCCACACACTGGGGTTAGAGACAAGTAGACATACATAGCCTACTTCTAATGCTTGTTGGTGCTCTGAAGGCAGTTCCTTATGTATGCACAGCAGAAGATCTTGTCCACCAAGTTATCTCTCCAGCCCTTAGAAAAATTCCTTTCCTTAGCAGTTTAAAGACAGTTTATTGTGTCTCTGTCACTTGTTATTTATTTTAACCCATCCTTTGGGAATGTAGGAAGTTTTTCATGTTCTAGAAGAATGAACACAGATAGGAAGACAATCCACAGCTCCTGGTGTTGTTAGAGTTCTTATTGACTGCTTCTCCCATTGTCCTTGCTGTCTAACTGCAGATAAAATGAATCATGATGTAATTTTCCAATGGCAACATCACTGCTGGCATAAATAGAGTCCTGTGGGGTGTATTTCATACCTGTTCTGAGCTGTCCATCTGGAGGCTAGAGTGCTGCATGCTAAAAGTGAGTGTCTTTCCTTATGTCTCTGTTCTGAGTTACATAATCTTTGCTTCATTATCAGTAGGCATCTATCTTTTTCACATAGACACAATGATTAATTAAATAACCATTCCCCTCATAATAGAGACAGCCAGAATATTAGCTAAAAATAGTGGAAGTCACATTGGAGAATAGAAAAATATAACTTATAAAAGAATCAACTAAGATAATCTTATTTATGTGACTAATAATATAAAAATATGGAAGACTGATTTAGCTCTTTTTACCTCAACTAGGCAATTTGTAAAATACTTGACCACAAAATATTAAGAGTACAATTCCTGGTCTTTTTTTCCCCCTGAATGCCAATGTAGGACATAACTTAATGTATTACCCATCTTTTTCATATATATGAACTTAAACGAAGTGAGATCTAAAGAAAATTAAATTGGGGGCACCAGACTACATAGCATCCAGGACATAATTTTGTCAAATCTCCATTCAGAAATGGCTCTTTTCCAGCAGAAAGTAACACATGTTTCTTTATCAGAAGCATGACAGCTCATTCAAGACACAGCAATTCCATAAAATGCTTACAGTAGTGACCACAACATTTTCCCTCTCCACTGCTTCTTGTAAGTCACCATTAACTTGACCATGTCATGGCTGTGGCAGTTCCAGTCAGTTCTTCCTCAAATATTATCTTGGCTTCTATTCATAAATTCCATGAGCACTGGTATCCCATTGTATATTTTGCATGTTCATGAAGCTGAGAAATCACAGACCATCATAGTTCATTCCCTGACCCCAAAGAGCATTCAGCCTGAATGAGAAATAGAGAGGAAGGAACTGAATGAAATCGATACAATGATAGGGAAAGAGGGAATGCTAAGGAACTACAGGAAGACATTCCCTTACAGGAGATCTTGAAAGGATCTTGTTAGGAGCCAAGGGGAGATTTGGGGGTTTTATAAAGGAGGAAGGATCCTTCCTTCCTTCCTTCCTTCCTTCCTTCCTTCCTTCCTTGGAGAGCAGAGCAGAAGTGATAACCAAATATATAAACAAGTCTAAGAAGTTTGTAATTGAGAGACACACAGGTAACAACAACAACACCAAAATAAAACAAGAATAATTTCCTTCAAACACATTCTAAAGGAAGATTTGTTTTGGTTGTTATTTATTTTAGTTGGGAAACTATAATGGCTTATTTGTAGTCTAATGTGAATGGAGGATGAATAAAAACACAAGAAAGGAGGACTAGGATCCAGAAAGGCTTTGTGTGATGGATACAGTGTAAAACGTGGTTCCTAAGTCTAGGAATTGATCTGCAGTGGAGCAAGGACAGCTCTCCCATTTTAACAGATGGAAAATAAAACCCTTAGAAGCTACTACGGTGATAAATGTGCCGTTGAAAGAACTGAAAATCCTCTTCTAACTGCTCCCATTCTCTCAGTAACAAAAGCAAGGTCAGAGTCAAAGGAGGAAGGTGAAATGAGCTTGGTGAGAATAGGGTATGTGAATAGTGACATCAAAATGAACTAATTCCAAATTGCAGCTGAACACCTGAGCTTTCCTTTCACAGGGTGCATGCCGTGGTCTGTCAAGTTCAGCTCCTGGAGGGTGGGCAGACTCTTGATGTGAGGTTAAGATTCACCCCCATGAGCTTGTCTCTAGGGCTGTGGCGGATAGAATTACGGTCCAGATTGAATCTCGGGAAGGTGTTATGTTAGTTTACGTGACAAGTCTTAATTAAGACTAGAGATAAAATTTATTGCAATTAATTTGCTACTCAATAGAGAGAAGATTATTTGTTAAGAAGGAGGGACCATATCATCACCCTAGAAATCCCTACAATGGATGAATGAGAGTTGAAAGTTCAGAGTCATCCTGGTGTGTTGTCAGAAGGACTTAATCAATTATGCTAACTCAGAAACAACAGGAATCCAAGTAGCAAAGAAGGCTCAGGTGATGTAGGAGGGTCATCTGTCTATGTGTTATTTTCATTGGTTAATAAAGAAACTGCCTTGGCC
>LOEQ01001487.1:22836-37455 GCA_001685075.1 Bramus lutescens | reverse complement strand
CGGGAGCTGGGCTGGACGAAAAGCAGGGCCTGCTCCCCTTATTACTACATAGGATTAGATATGGTACTCCAGGAAAGGAGAAGGTACGTAGCCTTAGAGGTGGTATCCAAGCACTCATGACGGGCAATGGGATTTCTGAGTAACTGATCAATGATGTTCAGATGAGTGGTGAGGAATTTCAGAAGAGCAATTACAAGTTCAACAGTACATAGACTATAGAAAAAGAGATGGCAAAACTTCTGTGGGTTAATCTTATGATTACAAGAGAACTGTCATATATGAGCTGCCCATGCATGCTTCAGCAATAATAATAACATGGGGGAATAATGGATCCTATGGCATCCTGTGATGAACATTGGATAGACCCCTTCCCCTTCGGGGAATTACTTGCCTCTTTTCATTTCATGGATTTCCTAGGCTTTAAAGAACTGCTACCCACAAGCTCATACCCTCTTCCAGGACAGTCCAGGTTCAGTGACTGATTGATATGGGAAAACTAAGTTCTGGCTAATGTTTAAAGAACTTCAAGAGGCCAGTGTAGCCCCTTCATTTTCTATAGTCAAATAGTGCTTTTGAAGACTCTTCCTTCCACCCACTCTACCTCATTTATTTCCTGTTAACTGGCACTAATTACAAAGGCTTTACTTCAAAAGCATTGTACATGCTTCCCCTCTGTCTCAGAGATGGCTTCCTAGGAAACCTCAACTCTAACATCATCTAATGGTATCTTTGCTAATTTATGTTCTACAAAATTTACATTAAAATACTATTTGTAAGATGCTAGTATTTGGAGGCAATGCTCTTAAGAGATGGTTAGGTCATGAGAGAGATATTGAGCTCTAATGAATAAGATTGGTGGCCTCATAAAATATACCCTAGAGAGATCTATCCCTTGAGGCTACAAGGAGTAGCAGACATCTATGAGAAAGTGGACCCTCATCAGTCATGAAACATACCAAATATTTGATCTTGGGCTTCTTATCTTCCAGAAGTATCAGAAAATCCCTGTTGTCTATAAGGTATCTAGTCTGTGATGTTTCCTTATGATAGTTTAAGTGAACTAAGATACCAAATATTTTCATTGCAAGGCATTTTATCATTTGATAACTAGTTATTTGAATATGGACAAGAAATCTGTGATTCAATTTTTGGCAATCTTTAATGGTTGTCACATGCCATGGCTGTTGCATGCATCAACTCACACCAACTTTGAATACCTGCTTGAGACCTGTAAGAGAGTTAACAGTCAAAATTCAAGTATGCATGATGGAGAACCCCCTGAGAACCACCCCTTTCAGGAGATATTGGCAACTGATAGCTTCTGTGAGAAGGAGAGTCAGTGTTATTTGTGGATTTGGCTGCAGGTAGGCTGCTTATGCCCCAGTGGGTGACCACATACCCATGGGCATATGGGCAGAAGTAATTGGTCTTAAGGTTGTTAATAGCAAAAACAAAAAAATAAAAGGAAGGCATGAAGCTGGAAGGGAGCTTTGTGGGATAAGAGAAACAGGGAAAGTTGGAGGAAGGTAGGCATGGATGAATATAATCAATATTCTCTTATATAAATACAAGAAACTTCCAAAGAAGGAACGTATTAACTCTTTAAAAAGGTTACAGCACTTCATTTTCCCCTCCATCTTTTCTGGCCATCATTGCTTTGTCACCAGTTGGTCAACATCATCAGAATAGGATTGGACATGAACTAACATTATCTCAGGATTACTACTAGAATAATTCATATCATCACAAGAACAGATTTCAGGACCTTGGGTAGCAGCATATGTAATGACCCTCCTGCAACCTCGATGTTTATTTTCTCAATAGGCTACCCTTCTATCATGGGACAGCTCAGTGCTTCGTTCTCTCCTCACTAGAGGCACATTAGGAAGTTGCCATCTTAAACTCAAAGGTCAGGCCTTACGCAGGCCCCAACTGAAACCTTTATCTTGAACTTTCAGTCTCCAGACTTGGGAGCAATAAGTTTCTCATACTTATAAATTATCCAGTCTCAAACATTTTGTTATAGCAGCAGACCATTACTGTGACTTTACCTAGATGCAGAGTAATGAAACATATATTGTTGTAGGAAATGGGAATTTATCATTTTCAGAAAGAATTTATACCACAGAGAGATATAAACAATTAACCTTATCATCATGGCTTTGACTCCAAGACACCAGCATGGTCTATTATTTCTGAATATAAATACAGCTATTAATGAAGATCTATCTAAATGTTTGCAAACTGAAGATGTACATATGATTTTTTCTTATGTCCTTTATCTAAGATCAAATGCTAATTAACATTCATACAACTTGAACTTTGTTTCTTCCCTAGTATAAGAAGCAGTTTATTGACATGCTGTCATTGTGTGATGGTGGATTATTAAAATTCTCAAATATGCTGTTTCATTAAAAGTATTTAGGAAAAATTTTTTAAAAGGAAGTATTTAGGAGACAGTTGAAAGGAACCCCCAATAGTCTAACTCTAATTAATGAATGCAATGAATAGATAGAATGGATTATTATGTTCAGTCTTAAAGTTGAACATAAATGTCATTAGTTAATAAAACATTAAAATTTAGAAAATGAATAAACTAATGAGGAAAATGGAAAGCTCTTATAGCTGAATTTTGATTAATAAATGTAGATAGAATAATAGCATTTAAGGTACAGCAAAGTAATGGTTACAAAAAGAACATTAGTGAGTAATAAAATCAATCAGTACAATTCTAATAAAAAACAGGTTGAATGCACAATTTCAAAATAGTTCTTCGCAAAGTAGTTGTTAAGTACAAAGTAAGAAATTAAACTATATAGAGAAGAGATCTTCTACAAATGTTGTTATTAAGTTACTAACAATACTACAGTATCACCATGTCAAGTGTCTCCTGATGGCATGCATTGACAGAGCCCAAAATTGCTTTAATGGCAGCAACATACAGAGATATTTACCAAACATTCATGCTTCAATTAAATCATGGTGAAATTTACACAGATTTAGGCTGAAGAAATATTCTATAACAACTGGCACAGACTTGCAAAATGTCAAGTCATGAAAAACAAAGGAAAACCAAGGCGAGTCAAAGTTCAGAGGAGACCCCCAGCTCTGAAAATCACAGGGAGACATGACAGAATCATGACATGAGTCGAGAATGTATTCTGGGTCATGGAACAACATGCAAATGCATGTAGCAACCAGTGGGCAATGTCAACTGTCTCCCCCTGCTACTTCCCCTAAACTCGGTGTTCCACTGCAGCTATACTGGCTAGACAGCAGGCCACATGTATCCTGCTCTTTCCATCTGCTTTTGCTGGGATAGCAGCAGTGCTGCGGTGCCCTCCTTTTTATGTAGGTAGATCCAAACTTGAGGCCTCACATTTGTAGGACAAATGCTTTACAGGCTGGGCCACCTCCCTAGCTCCTACCATCTACTTTAAAAATAGTGACTCTTGGTATCCAGGTAAAGTTCTCATAATGTTCAATTTACTTTAGCTTTTCCATCAAAATAGTTCTTAAATATCAGTGTTTGAAAGTTTCACATTTACCGACAAGGATGTGTGTGTGTGTGTGTGTGTGTGTGTGTGTGTGTGTGTGTGTGATTAAGAACTATTAAGGTGCTTATCTTGTTTTGAGAACAAAATTGCTGGCATACATAATTGTATAAACTCTTTGTACACATTTCACTGTCCATGTCCCACTTTCTGAAATGGTTTAAAAATACAACACCTTTGGTACGAGCAGGCATAAAGAACATTTTATAATTTGCTAAGTTAATTAACTTCTAAAAATATTATAACTCAATTATCTGAAATTACTTTTTAACTTGAAAACTGTAATATTTTATACATATTATTTATAAATATAATTTACTCACCAGTTCTATTTATTTTACAAATCCTACTAGTCTCCATTATGTAGGATGAGCATGGCCCTCCCATGACTTGAAGGCTTCTTCTGAAGTTCTGAGGTTACAAAATGATCAGAGAAGCCAAGACACAGACCAAGCTATAGGTGCTTAACTGACTTGACACCTGTGCATGTTTGTATGAAATTAGAATTATATAGTTGTATAGGTTATGGCTTGCAAATTTCTGTACGTATAAGATAGCAGAGGGACAAAACAGAAATAAAAACATGCAGCCACTCTGCTTATAATTTACCCTGAATGACCTAGACTGTTTAAATTGCCCTTATGAAATAGAAATCATGATTTTGTTATTCAAGAAACTAAATATCAAATAGGTTTAATAATTGAGTGGCCTTCCATAAAATAAGCACAAAGTGAATAAGTGGATGACTAAAATTGGTAAGTAGAAATACTTGAATATAAAGAGCCAGCTATCCATTTACCCCATATTCCTTCCACCAACCATGGCAAATTATTTTTCCCTAGACACTCCACTTCTGGATATACCTGCCACATCTATTCTTTACTTTCATTTTGGTAGTGAGTGAGTGTGTGTGTGTGTGTGTGTGTGTGTGTGTGTGTGTGTCTTGGAATACATTGCCTCTGATAACTGTAATACTGACCCTCTCCATTCCATACACTGCTTATTCCCATTGGGACAACTATTGATGCAAGTTACTATTAGCAAAATATATAGTATAATGAAAGCTGTACCACCATCCTTCAACTCTCCTCCCCTATTTCATTCTCTGCAGCTTTTTTTTTTTTAGCATGTTCCCTCTTCTCAGGAATTCTCTGCAGAGCAGCCTGTGGAGATGGTTTGAGCTGGAGACACAATGTCAAAACTCCATAGCTCATAGCATCCTAGGGCTGGGGCGGTAAACTGTGTACACAGAGCTTGTTCACTTCCCTTGTTCTCCTTAGTCCTTTGGTGTTACTGATCTGGGCTCCTTCTCCTATTGTTTGACTCAAGCGTACACTGGCTCTTTATAGACAACTTATTCAGTCTGTAGGGTCTTTTCCACACACTATCACATTCCATCTGCACAAGCACCCTGTGGAGTAATTATTATGAGCCACGCTTCAAAAACGATAACATGCAAGAGGCTCCAAAACAAAGGTTTGTCCTAAGATCAATAGTTCATAAATGGACAGGCAAGATCTTACTGGAGAGTTGTATAGTTTTGAACACACCATGACCCTCTCAATATAGTTGCCTCCCATGTGACAAAGAGCAGGAATCACACATTCATGTAAATGACAGCTCTGATTCTGGGAAACAGTATGTACTCCATGTAAATACTGTACCCTTTGTCCATCTCTATCTTATGGAGTATTTCTAGCCACAGCGAAGCTGGCACTAAGAAAGATATTTAAGAAGAAATAAAAGCTACCAAACCTCTAGTTGTCTTCTTGGCTGGAAAAGTAGATCCAAATTGATAGCCCTGGGAATGTATTGAGTTCTTATCTTTTTGGTTTTTGTTTCTAATATGAAAAAAGGTATAAAAAACTTACACAAAAAGATGGATGAGAAGTACTGAAAGGAAGTGAGACTATAATTTACATCCTTGCCATGAAGAAGAGAAGACAAAACTGCAGAAGATTGTAAAGAAGCAAGAAACAACTTAAGAGATACAGAGGGCAGCAAACGAAAAGAATGTCAAGGCAAATCCTGGATGTGCTTATTTAGCAACGTTTAGGAAAATTGAGTTCAGAGATTGGAATGGCTATCTATGTTTTTATTTCCCTCGGTACTAAATAACTGGTTCTTGTCCATTTCCAAGGGCATCTTTCTCAGTACTGAAAGTAACAAGGGGTGTAGTCACAGACAGTACCTAAAGACCTGAAATCAGAGACCCTGCATTCTAGTCCCCAGTCCACCACTGAAAGCCTGCTGGGCTTTTTCACATGTGTACTCTGCCACCCGGCTGCACGATGTCAGAGTGTCCCTGAGGTTCACAATGAAGGAAGGTATGTTTGGTTCAGCCTTTCCCCATCTTGCTGGAAAGTTGACCACCAGATGGCTCATTTGAACAATTGGGAAGAATAAAAAGTTTCAAGGGATCCCATGGAGAAGGTGCTAGTTAGAGAGTCGGGTGGTAATGAGTGAGCCAGCCCTCGTGATAGCAGCTCTTGGAAAGCACTGCACACACTCACTCTCTTAATGAAAAATCCAATCCTGGAAAGAGTGGGTTTTGCTTATTGCCCTTGCCTTGAGGAAGAAAATTATTGTACCTAGATAGCGTTCTGAACTTGGCCATCAGACCTCCACATTGCCTTTTGAAGTACATGAGGTCTCTCATGTGACTGTTTATGCATCCTCAGCATAAAGCAGAAGAGCCACCGGTGCACCGGTTGCATCTCCTGCTTTGCCACCCTGCTTCCTGGGTGAACAACAAGAACTGTGCATCTGATAGGTTTTTTTTTTAACCCATGAGTTGCTGAAAGCTGGAGAAATGAGTCAAGAGGCAACTAATTAGACTGCCTGACTTCAGTTTAGTTCTTGAATTTTCTTTTAGACTTCAATTAGTGTGAGTATGTCCCTGGAGAAGCTATAAATCAGCCCAAATGAATGTAGCACACAGGAGAAGCCCAAAGACCAAGTATGTTAGCATCCGAGTGAGCATGGACCAGGCTGGCGCTCCTTGGATTTCCTTATAAGGGTATGACTGACCTCAGGAATGACTGTGAAGCTTAGTTTAGCTCAGTTCAATAGACATTTATTGAGATCCATTATCCTCTAATATCTAAGTGGGATCTGGCAGTAATAGCATGAGAATAGATGATAGTAATGATTGCTATTTATTTAGCACTTTCTACTTTTAGCCAGGCAATAGCAAGAATATTAAATGTGTTATCTTGTTTAACAGTTATAGCAACCTTATAATGCACATCCTGTTAATACCAGAGGAGACAGAGGAAATACAGGGAAGTCTGGATTCCAGTCTAGGTCTGATTTCTTAACATTATGTGTGGCTTGCCCAATTGGTAGCTGTTGCCCAAAGGACATCTCTACTCCTTCCAAAGTACATGGCAAGGCTATAGTTCCCAGCTTGTTTGTACTGAATTATATTCATCTGTGTCTTCTTTCTGATACATCATAAGTATAAATCATGTGTATGTGCTGCAGAGATTTGAGACTTCAGAGATGACACAACCTCCATCCAAGAACTATATCGCATGTACTTGGTACCACTGAAAATCGGTGCCAAGCGATAACACATCAGAACCCAAGAGCAACCTGGATGATTACTAAATCACAGTACTAAGAAAACCACACACCAATCAGGGGAATCATCTTTAGGCTGCCACAGAAAAAAGAGGTTGCACTAATTTATGCACTATCTAGTATGAACAAACCATTATTTTTATCTTTGAGTCAATAAGTACAGAATGCTCTTAAATCCAATATGCTTTTGTTTCTTTTCTTGTAGTGCTAGATTTTGAAGTTAGTGCCTTGTTCAGTCTCATAAAAATTCTGGCATAGAACCGTACACATACATGTTTTGCATGTTGTTGACCCATTGCCTGTCTATTTCTAACTCTTCATTTTGGTTTTAAACTCTGCTTTCTCTCGCTAAAGCCCTCAGCACTGAGGACAGAACTTGAACTCGTTTTCTGCAGCAATTATTCTTACCCACTAAGCAAACTCTCCAGGCCCAAACAGACTCTTGTTATAAAAGGAATATTTGTGATGTTTGCTATACTTGCCATTGATGAGAGACAATAGAGTTACTGCTATCTTTTCAAATCAAAGGCTGCCAAAAGTGAGATATGTTTTCCAGAATTCTTGTTAACTAAAGACTGAAATGGGACCAGTGGGTAGAATATTTGAGATGTTAAGTTTTAGTTTATTTTGTGAGTTATATGTATTCTTTATCTTCAATGGGCACAAACAAGAAAAAAAATACCTTTAGGAGACAAGAGAACTAACACAAAACATCTTTAAGAGTCTGTGAGGCTGGATGGCCATTCATCACATAGCTCAGCAATGTGGCAGGGATGTGGAGAAATTCATACCACTATTTCCTCTGATCTAAACATCACGCAATTCTGAGGGTATTTGATTTTTAGTCTTTGAATCATATTTCATGACTTTCCACTTCCAAATCTATCATAATAAAAATTTCAATGTGACTGGTTTCTATTGAAGAAAGTAGGCACACTTAGTAGATTCTTTTGTCGCAAGGACTGCTTTGTTTAGGATACTGACTCTAATACCGTCTAGATATGTGCATTGAAGAATCCATACATTAAAATATTTTCTACCTTAGGATTCTCATCTTTATCAGAAATGATTATAGCTATACCTACTACATTTGGGATTTCTGAAGATGAAACTTGATCTACATTGAGCAATTAGAATCAATTCTTCTTGCAACATAAGTTTATGAGAAATGTGAGCTTCAAATATCACTAGATATACCATTGCATTATTCTGCCATCATCACTTGCTAGTCTATTTTATTCTTCTTTCAGGACTTTTCAATGTTCTGCCAGTGAACCAGGATATTTCTATACTCTTGGAACACATTCCTTCACTCAAAAGGCAGGTAGGCATGTAGCATCTAAGTCAAGGATGCTTCAGAATGACTGGTGAAATTTAAGACATTATAGCTATTCTCAATTTGGAAGAACTATCTGAGAGCAAACTATAAAAGATTGGCCTGATCACGTGGTCATTTCTGTGCACCTTGAGCAATTCCCTTGCCTTCTGTCATTTCTTTTCTTCCCTCTCATTTTTCTTAAGTTTAAACAAAGTTTCTTTGTTTCTCAAGGACTTGATCCTCTTGCAGGGACTTTACTGTGAGTAAAGACTAAAGAAATTGTTGGGTTTGGACTCCACTTGTTTAGTTATATTCTGTTTTATTTCCATTGGTTAATAAAGAAGCTGATTTGGCCAATAGCCTGACAGAATAGAGCCAGGTGGAAAACCCAAACAGAGATACAGGGAGAAAAAGGGTGGTGTCAGGGATATGTGAGGTAACACCATGGTCACATGGAAATACATAGATTAACAGAAATGAGTTAATTTAAGATGTAAAAGCTAGTTAGCAATAAGCCTGAGCAATCATTCAAACAGTTTGTAATTAATATTAAGTCTCTGAGTGTTTATTCATAAACTGGCAGGGGGTAGAGAAACCTCCAGTTACAGCCTCTGGTAATGTGTTCTTCATCACTACTGTCATCTTACCTCTTCTTTAATTTTTATATAAAGCGATTGTGAATGTACTGAGTATGGTTGTTGGTCATTCATAATCGTTCCTACTTGAATTCTGAATTCACAAATAAACATGGTGGACTTAATACATAATACCTCATCTACTAATAGCTCCTAATACCCTACAAAGGTAGGTATGACTTTCCAACATTACAGAAGATGAAACGCAGAGGTGCTGGCTCAACAGTACAATTCTAGTAAGTAGCAGAAGTGAGGTTTGAGTGCAGATCAAACCTTTGATGTTCTTTCAAGTTCACAATTAGATCTTTCTTTGCTTATCAACATTTTCCTTAGTTTTTGCCAGCCTGTCCATTCAGTAAATCCTGGCTGATGGCTGTGCTACATACTGCCTTCCTTTCCAATTGATCTGCCTTCTCCACGAGTCTCTCTCCTTCGTCTAAGCTTGATTTTCTTATTGCATATAGATGTGCTTATAGCATGCAGTGAGGTGTTAAACTCTGAAATTCTTCACACTCACCAAGGAGCAGACAGTGCATCTCTACTGTGCTCCCTATGAGCCATTTAATTCCCCCATCGAATTACTGTAATCATTATGATTGATCTCTCCTCATTTTGCTGCTCGTTCCAATGCCAGCCAGTAACTTACACACTGCACTTGCAACATAGCCAGTATGACTAAAGAACTGAAATTTATTGTTCAAGACAAATTTTGTATCGATTTAAATTTCAACATTAAAGCAGTGTAGGGTATTTAAATGTTGGATACTAAGCAAATGAATTGAGACCAACTGTCATTAAGCAGTGAACAGTGATTTCACAAAATTAGCAAAGAGAAAGTAATACAAAATAGGTTTAATGATTCATTATATTGGCGGCATGTTTAAATAGCAACATTTTGACACACAGAGATAAAGCACAGCATATAAATAAGCTTCAGTTGTCCTTTTATTTTGTGAATGGTGACAACTAAAAAGTTTAAAATACACGCGCACGCGCACACACACACACACACACACTGTGGTGCATTTTAACTGAGTAGTACTGCTACTGGCATTCCAAAGATAGGAATGATCTTTCAATCATTCTTCTATTTCTAGCTTCAAACATGAAATAAATGATGAGAAGGAGTGACCAGGTAGGCCACTCTTGCACTGTGCTTCATATGGAAGGTGGTCAATAAGTACTAGATATTCAGGTAATGTATTATATAAGGTTTTGAATAAGAAAGCTTTATCTAAGGGAAAGCACTACTTTTATCGCTTTCTTTTTAAAAATGTTTTTATTTGAAATAGAATTGTGTCATTTTCTCATCCCTTTTCTCTTCTAACACCTTACAGTTTCTCTCCTTTGAATGTGTCTCACAACCCACCTCTTCAGTTACTTTTTCTTTGATATTGTCACACATGCACACATATGCATATAATTTTGTATATATATTTTATTCATACATGGGTGCATAAACATATCTGTGTTTGTTGCTGGGGTATATTTGGTTTCAAGATTGACCACTCTGCATTTGACAACCAATAAGCGGCTCATCTCTGGGAGACTAGTTCTCCTCTCAGCAATTATTAGTTGTCTATTGTTTTTTGTGTAGGAATGAGACCCTGAAACTTTTTCTTCTTTCTACATTAACTTGTCTACTGGTATTCGTACTGTTTTTGTCTTGTTTATGCGGCCATTTCTAGGAGAGATTGTTTCACAAAAGACTTCCCTATATCCTAGCTCTTACAGTTTCTGCCCCTCATCTGAGCCATAGATGCAGGAGCTGTGGTGTAGATGTATTCAATGAGGCTGGGCTCCCCATGATTTTTTTTTAATCTCTGCATTGTGTCCAGTGTGATTTTTTCTGATGATCTCCATTTGCAATAAAGAGAGGTTTCTTTGCTGAGGGATGGTAGCTATACTCTTCTGTCATTATAGGCATAAGGTTTAGAATTTGGTGAGAAATTATGCTGGCCTATCAAAATGGCAATAGTACATTCTTTTCTAAAGTCCAGTAGGTTTGGTAGACTTAATATAAGTTTTCATGTCTTGGAGGAGATATAACGTCAAAGAGACAAAATAAACCATGAGTTGCTACATTACGGCTTGGAATTTTTTTTCCCTTTAGCCCAAGTACACCACATGTTTTTGAGGAACTTACTAACAACCTGCATTACCTTCTTTTAGCATGAAAAATGTCAACAATTTCTGTGCCCTACTGTTAGGGTGTCTTGTACAATTAAAGAATGTATTTGATGTGGTATATAGATCATGGAGAGTTACGGATTGAAGTGGTTTAATATGATGATACTTCTTAGAGAAAGGATCTGATTACCTAAAAATCTTTCTGGTGTACTTCCAGCAAACAACTTGAAACTAATGTAAGTCCCTTCATAATGCAATGCATACATGTTTTTTTCCTCTAAATTCCTTTTATACATCTATAGATTCCACATTTGCAAGCATCTTGTTACTGCTATTGTTGTCATAAAAGTTTGCAAAATTATTTATTGCACTTAAACCTGAATGCAACTAATATTATTTTGGGTCTATTTAGCAGATTACTTTACCTTTTGCTTACAATCTTCTTCTCTTGCAGAAAGAGAAGACACTTCCCATCCATCCGTTGTGTGACTTGCATTGGTCTTTAGAATGTGAGTGGATGCTGTATGTGTATACCCAGTCCAAATTGTAAGTCTCTGCAGCTTTGTTTCTCTTGATACCATCTGTAACCCACATGATATGTGCCAGATGTCTGTTTTTCCTTTAAGAAAGGATCCAAAGTGAGAAGTCATGTAGAATATGCAAAAGCAGCTACTGACATGTAATATAATGTAATGAAAACAAAATACAGAGCAAGCTTACCCTTATAAGCTACTAACATTTGGGGGCTGTTGAACAGCAAAACTGCATTATGTGACCTACTTCTCATAGACATGGCCCATCTTCAATCTATATTTTGAATTGGAAACACAAGTTTAAGGAAGTCATATAACCATTTTATCCTTCTTTTTGAAAAGTTAACCTAGTCAATGACAGGCCAAAGTTGTGAGTAAAATCTAAAGACTGGGATTCATCTTCCTCTAAACAAATGTTAAGATGCCGTAACTGTAAAGTAAGCTTCACAAATGGTAAGTTTAAAGGCATCACCATTATGATCAAAGCAGTTTGAGGCCAAACTTAATAGAAGATTAAATTTTTCTTTAAAATTATCCTAATTTTTAAAACTATATCATTAGCATAATATTATCTAAACGCTTTCCTCAACTGCTTAATTACAGAGCAGGCAGTTAAGCTGATCAAGAGATGCCATTAACAGACAAATCCCAAGCAAATATAATGAAATGTAATTATAGGGAGTCAATGGTCTGGAGTTTCCCAGAGCCTCTCAGTACACTAAGAAGGTTCTAAGCATGATTTATGCCACCACAAAGTGAACCTGTATTTGCCATTCATTCTCTCCATAATCTGCTAATTGTGCTAGATAGAGAAGCACACACATTTGGATAATATAACTGTCCATTTACACAACTTCATATGACGTTTAAAACCTCTTTCTGCTTTCCACAGTGTGTGTGTGTGTGTGTGTGTGTGTGTGTGTGTCTGAGAGAGAGAGAGAGAGANGTGTGTGTGTGTGTGAGAGAGAGAGAGAGAGAGAGAGAGAGAGAGAGAGAGTCTTTGTGTCTGTGTATGTATGTGTTATTATATTTGGTAGCTCAGAAGTGATTTTAGTTTTTCATTCTATAAAGTTTGGCCATACATGGTGAAGAAATCAAGACCCTTGAAATAGTGGGAGGGAAAGGCTAGAAAACTAGTGTGACTCTGGCACTAGGAATTTCAATGACCAGTCAGTTTACAGCATTCAGAGTGTTGATTGTCATCAGCTTATACCTACTCTGGTATTGTTTTTAGGGTTTCCTCACATGAACAGATAGATAGGAGAGGATTCAGTTGTATGAGAATCTGTCTGACTTGAAAACGGGACCCCATAGTCACAGGTTCAGCTACAGTTTATTAAATGAGGTGGTAAAGGGAACAACACCACAAAGTCAATTCTAGATTCATGTCCATTTACTAAAAAATGGCACTCTTATTACATAACAGATATCAATTACTGATGCCGTAGACAAGAATCAACCAATAGGTGAAGGTGGTAAGTGTACAAAGGAGTGAATAAATCAGTTAAGAAGAAAGAAACTAGGCTTTATGTATCAAGAAGGGAAAACATCTAGACACAATCTAGTCAGGTGTAAACAAACTTCTAAAAAATACCTTTCTCTCTCTCTTATTCCACTTTATTCCTATGGTTCAAATAGATCTGAAAACCACAGAATTAACCCATGTTACCAAATCATTCACAGCTTACTAAATCTTTTCAACTGTTTTGTGGTAATGGCTTTAAAATACTCATTTCCAGTAAGGAAATTGGAGAACAGAAGATTTTCCTAAATCCTGATTAAGTGATGTCAAATTTGAATTTCATATGCTCATTGCTGATATGGAAGTCCATGCCATGATGTGAACAGAAACTTATGCCTGAGTAGTCAATCATAATTATTAAGTTTCTTAATTCATAATCTCATTTTTTCCTACAGTGAATTGCGAATAAAATAAAATATGCTAGTCAAATCCCATAGTCTACTGCCTTCTGCCTGGCATTCACCATGAACATGGAAGGTCAATTAGAAAGTCAGAGATTTTACTTAATTGAAAGTTAAAATGTTTTCTTGATGTTTTTAAGACTTGGTCTTGTTATATATTGTTCAGGCCAACATGGAATTTTAATCTTCCTGTTTCAGCCTCCCAAATACTAGAATAGTGGATGCATTCCACTAGGAACCCACTGAAAATGATTTTAAATCCTTCCTTATGATATGAAGTTAATTTCTAAAATGGCATGGATTCACTCTTTTGCACTCAGTACCAGGGAGCAGAGGAAGGGGATCTCTGCAAGTTTGAGGTCATCTTGGTCTATTTATTGAGCTCTAGGCTAGCCAGGGCTTTGTAGAAAGACTCTGCCTCAAAAAAGAAAAAGGAAAAACAAAGCAGTGAGAAAGAAACAGTGATGAAGGTGTGTGAGGTGGTGGCCAGGGTGACGGCACTCAGCATCTCTCCCTCCCTCCACATTCCTGTCACAGGTTTACCATGTTGCACCCTCCGTGCAAGGAGGGTCACTCCCACATGGTTGCTCACTGAACAGTACCTGACTCCCGACATCACAGAGCATCCATCCCTGGTTCTGACTCTCCCTGCACCCAGAAGCCACTAGGAATGAGAAGTGTGGTGCAGGCCTCCAGGTGCCAGCAGAGGAGCGGACACACACCATGGTCTCATCAGGTTTCACACTGGTAAAACGACTAGAATTTTCGTGAGTATGATCACAAGCTACCAAGTCCCACACACAGACCAGGTCTGGGCGCAGGGTCTCAGTGGGGAGCCAACACAGCACATTTGCAGCAGAAAAGGAGAAGACTAAGACCTGGGGATCTGGTGGCGCACGCCTTTAACCCCAGCACTCGGGAGGCAGAGGCAGGCGGATCTC
>LOEQ01001487.1:0-22732 GCA_001685075.1 Bramus lutescens | reverse complement strand
CACACACACACACACACACACAATGACCTGGGGTTCTGGGAAGGAAATTGGAAGGAGCAGCCAGGTTTCTGCCCTGGGGGCTGTGTTGGTCAGTTGTCCCTCTCTTTTTTGATGCGACATTAGCTAGAAGCCTCTGAGTGTGCTAAAGTAGCCAGAAAAACACCAAGCTGGACCAGAGAAAATAAAGACAGAGGCCCCTCTCTGGTCCCTCTCTACTCTTCCAAAAGGTGACCTGTGGTCCCAGACCAGTTATGAAGTAGCAGTGAAAATAATTTTATAGTTGAGGGTCATCACAACATAAGGAATTGTATTGAAGGGTTGCAGCATTGGGAAGGGTGAGAACCACTGCTCTAGAGCAAAGTATAGGCCTTCTGCTAGGAAGTTCTATACTTCTCTCATTCCATGAATTCTGTATCCTTGTCATCCAGTTTTGTCCCATCTAGTGCTGATTCATGTTATGCCACTAAATTTAATAAATGCCTGTAAGCCTCTTGCATCCTCTTTAAATAAGACCGGTCTCCGATAAGTGGTAAATAATTATATGAGAAAAACTCCCATTGTGCATTGTATGTTTCTTTTTTACATATTTATGTTCTGAATAAATTAACTTGTTTTCAGGAAGAGAAAATTATGTGCTAACCACCATTGTCTCGTTATTCCCTGGTACAAAGTGGGCTTTCAGTTAATAGCCTTTGAATTGTTATTACAATTTCAAATTAAGGGACCAAAGAGATGGCTAAGTACACTGAGGACCCAGGATTTGTTCCAAGCACCCACCCTTCTGATCCAGGGACTCAGATGTTGTCTCATGGACTCCCTTAGTGTGTAGTTAGACAGCTAAGTTGATGAGATGGTTCGTTAGGTGAAGATGCTTGCCGCCATGCAGAGCCATGCGGGCTTGAGTTCCACTGCTGGAACCCACATGGTGACTGCTACAAGCTGTCCCCCACTTCTGTGCCATGCTGTGCACATGCAGTGCACACACACACACATACACACACACACACACACACACACACAGTTTTGCTTTTTAAAGACCACTATTTCTTTTGTTTGACAGTCAAAACATTTCCACCTTTCTGACTTTACCTCTACCTCAGTCTGCCTTTTCCTGCTGGTTTACCTTTATGCTCTGTGGCTTATACAGACAGGGCCAGTCTCATGGCTGCTTATTTAAACATAGGCTGAAGCCTTATGCTTCTTGGTTGTGTGGCTGGAATGGGTGTAAGGATTCTGACTGTGTTTGTACCATCTCAGGGAGGATATAGCTAAGATGATATTGTGCTCAGCATGCATGAGGCCCTAGGGTCAATCCTCAATGTTGTCAAAAGAAACATATCTCCTGTGTTTAGGGAGATTCTTATCTGTTCTATCCAACTAGAGATGCATCTAAAAGTTAAGTATGCACGTACATAATCTAGCTTGATGTATGTATTAATCAAGTCACTGAGACTGATAGGTGGCAAAACTTCAGATGCTCTGGGAGATGAGACCTGGGCGAGTTCCGGGGGGGATTCTGATGGACCGAGTGCCAGGGTGGGGCACTGTGGGTGGAGTAGGTAGGGTGTAGGAGTCATTTCTCCACATTTTTTCCTTAGAAATGCTTCTGTTATTAGTAAGGGAACTCCATAAAACTACACTTCATATTTAAAAAAATATCCCAAGATGACTAATAATGTTCGTGTTTTGTATTCAGAGACTGTGAATATAAGAGTATCATTTTCCTTCAAGGGAATACTATTTCCTAAGGGCCAATACAGGTGCATTGCAGAAGCCACTGTAGGGAATGATCAAGAAAGGCTGTTCTGTTTGAATTTTGCTGTCATTCATCGTCCTAATGTCAAGTAGAGTAAACTCAGAATATACATATTTTTAGTTTTGGGAAAAAAAATGGCATGGATTCCAGATTCGACCGAGTATTTGAAAAATGTTAGGATCTGGGATTTGGTTCAGCAGTTAAAGTACATGCCCCCTCCCAGAAGTGTGTGAAGATTTGTATTTGAATGGCTGGAGCCCATGTAAAACCTGATTGATCACGAGGCCTGCCTGAAATCTCAGCATGGAAGACAAAAACAGGGAACTCTCAGAGCAACTGCCATTCTAGGCTATCAGAATAAACAAACACTGGATTCAGTCAGAGACCATATCTCAATACAAAAGAGAGAGAACAATTGAGGAAAATACCCAGTTCCATCCTTGAACCTTCACATCCACGTGCACACCCATGCATGTGCACCTGTACATACATGAGTGTACATACATACACACATATGAATGCATACACACTACACATACATATACAGAAAAAAGTAAGAGATGAAAATTTTTCCTCCTATAGTCAAAATACATGATCTTGTTCTTATTTTGCTCCTGGTGCATTAATGTCACAATTCATTTGGGACAATTGACAAGTCACAAGTATTTGCAAAAAGATTGAAGAAAAATATGAATGGTAGAAGTGGAGCTCATTTTCAAGTCATCTTTGGCAGACCTTCTGGCAAAAATCGAATGGAGTGCAGTCCTACTCAGATTCATCTTTTAACTCACTGTTTCTTTACATCGACAAATATAAATGTGTGCACACACTTGTCATATCTTCCAGACAATGCAGATCTGGCTAATGAATTAAATAATACAGAGAAAACTAACTTCATAGATTGATGGTTGGATGTCTGGTCCATATTATTTTTTTCTCATTCATATACACATGTATTTGTTTTATATTCCCATACACATATATTTAAAAGTAGTGTACAAACAGTGAGTGTTAATTATACTACCATCAAACAAGCTACTTTCTGTCTCTACCAAATAATTTTTTTGTGCTTTTGAAAAACTAAGATTAACAGTTTCTTATTATTTGTTTGTATGTTTGGTTTTGTTTTTCAAGGCGGGGCTGTTCTGTGTAGCTGTGGCTGTCCTGGAATTCACTCGGTAGACCAGGCTGGGCTCAAACTCAAAGATCTACCTGTCTCTGCCTCCTGAGTGCTAGGATTAAAGGCAAGCACCACTACTGCCCAGTTTATATATCATTTTTAGGTAACAGAAAATTGAAGTCCTAGCATAAATGATAGTAGAATCATAAGATATTAGATTAGAAGAGACCATATGGTTTTTCTAACTCAGCTCCCTACTTAAAAATCCCTTGTAATTTATCCCTGTAAGATACTTCCTTGTTTCTTATTGAAATAGTTCCTTTACTTCATTTGAAGGCCATCATTTCACTGTGGGATGTTAGAACATCTGTACACATTTTGATCCAGGTTTAGATGCTTTATCAATTCTACCTGGTTCTATTTCTTTACTCATTATAGAACACCACTCTTCACCTCCCCCATATTTTATATGATGGCTCTAATAATTCTTTGTTGTAAGATAAACATAGAAAACATATCATGATTACAAGAGCATTTGATTTGCTTAAAGTTACTTTTGTAAATAAAAAGCTCACCTTGTAACATAGTTTGTAAATTCAACTTGGTAAAAATAGACTTCCTTTATAGAGGAAAATAATTGCAAGTTTGCAACAATGTAAACTTTATTTCAAAAACTTTTTTTCATGTTAATATAAGAAATTTGCAGAAATGGTGCCTACCTTGTTTGGGGAACCTGTTCCCCATGCTGGATTACCTTGCCCAGCCTTTTTGCTGGGAAAGGAGTTCCATCCTCCCTCAACTTGATGTACCACGCTTTGTTCAAGCCGATGAGAAGCCTGCCCCTTGCCAAGTGGTTGCAGAAGTGGGGGACAGAAAGGAGTGAGGAGGGAGGAGAGGAAACTGTAGTCTGTACATAAACTAAATGGGAAAAAATGTAAATAAAATAAAATTTTAAAAATGGCAGAAGCTTTAATAAATTATGGCATTTTTTTGAGAGAGGATTTCTCTGTAGCTTTGGAGCCTGTCCTGGAACTAGCGCTTGTAGACCAGACTGGCCTCGAACTCTCAGAGATCCGCCTGCTTCTGCCTCCTGAGTGCTGGGATTAAAGGCCTGCACCACCACCACCCTATTCTTACACTTTTGGCAAATTGTGGGCAATTTTGTTCTTAAAATTGTGGACTCCTAGGCTTCAACTTCTCTGCCTTATGAGAATTCAGAGTAGAAAGCAGAAAACACCATCATAAGCCTTTAATAAGAAAAAGACATAAAAACAGAGAAATAATTGTATAAAAGTTTACCGAAAGACAAGAGCGAGAGACTCGGCTGTAAATAAGTCCCCCCCCCCAAGACAGGACATTTTCTGGAATGTGGAAACAAAGACCATGCATGGAAGCCTAACCTCAAATCATAATTAACAGCCATGCCTCTGTTTAGAAGCAGATATCCATTATTGTCTGCAAGCTACTGTCAATACCACAAGTTCCACATGAACCCTGAAGTTCAGAGTGCATCTCCACTGCCCAGCAGCTGCTGCTCAGTCCCACCAAACTGTAGGATAGAATCCAGTTCCCCCACAGCCCTCTTCAACAACACGAAACATTACACTACTACAAAAATGTGCCGCCTTCTTTAATTTCAATTTTCAAATTTCACTCATAAGTACATGAGTGTACTTCCACAGTTACACTGAAAAATTGGGGTTGAACTTGATCCAGACTCTGACCTGCAAACACAGATTCTGGATGGCTTCATTCAGCAGTGTAGGCGGAGCCAGGTGGAGATGGTGGGAGTGGAAGCCAAAAGCAGTTACCTACCTCCTGAGCAATAATAGCTCAAAAATACCCACAAACAAAGGATACCATGATTTGTTCCTTAGACATGAATGCGCCCACCACCAGCTGCTGCAATGGGCCCCATGAATTTGCAAGGATTTTTTTGACTGGGGAAAAATAATGTCGATGTTTATTGAACATCAAATATGTTTGAGACATGTTGTTACCAAGTCCATCACACAAATTTGCTCAGTCATAAAAACTATGTTAAATAATACTGTCATTTTGTAGATAACAAGACAGAGCGGAGGATAGAAGTCATTTTTTAGGTTCATTCATCTACTTAGTGTTAACCCTTCTTCACCTTTGCTCCTTCTATCTTCATGTTCAGAAACATGTTTATTTTGTCTTCTTTTTATTGGAAAAAAATACTCAAAATAAAGATAAACATCCTTTCTCATCCTTGAGTAATTTACACCTCTATGTTTTATTATCAATGTTATTATTATTGTTGATCCCAAGACTTCAAACATATATGTCACTCCTTGGTAACACATTCCATGGGTCATGTGTACCTTTACAGAGTAACACTCCTTGTGAACACATACTCTATCAGGTCTACTTTTTTCTTTCCTTTTCTGGCTGCCAGGACTACAAATAATTCCGTAAATAAATAAGGCCCTACTCAAATGTCTAGCCCAAGTCTATGTTTATGAGCCAACATTTTATTATGAAGTATGGCTGTGCTTATGTTACCGATCCTGGAAAAGGGATATGGATGAGGGAATTTGGGGGAGACAATGGATATAAAACAAACCATTGATTTCTTTTGTAGGTTCCTCAGAGAAGACGTATTGTATCTATTAGGGGATATAGCCTATCACACTGTAAGCATCTCCAGGAGGAAAACAAAATGAAAAAAAAGCCCACAAATAAAGGATACCGTGATTGTACATTAGACATAAATGCACCCACCACCAGCTGTTGCAATGGGCCCTGTGAATTTGCAAGCTTTTTTTTTCTCCCCTGCAATTACATTACGACAAACACTCTAACTAATAAGCAGACAAACAACTGTTTCAATGGGCTTCAGAAGCCTGCATTTTAGAGGGAATATTTAAAACCTTGGTTCTTTTCTAAGGAAGTTCTTTGGAACCTGTGTCCTAAGCCCAGAGCTATTTAACCATCCTTCCAGATAACACCATCACCATGATGTATTCATCTTTCGATTTTTCTGAGACCATTTGAGACAATGAGTTTGCAACTCAGCCACATTACTGCTCATGTGCAGACAGCTAATTGAAGTTCCTTACATGCTCGTCACCAGCAGAAAGATACCGTTTCATTCCTCCGCGCCAGAAAATGTCATTTTCACCAAATTGAGGGAAAGAAAACAGAGATGAAAATAGTGTTTGATTTTGCAGGCGACCATTTCCCACTTCAGCCTGTTCCTTAGGTTGGCAAGCCATTAAAACTTTCCATCTTAAGTACATACCCTTACAGGATCTCAGGGAAATGTCAACTGAGTGTAACCAAAGCATGCGTGACCTCACGCTGAAATATCCAGATTTGAAGAGAGCCCTACAGTTAAATGCAGAAGTCTAAAATCATGCCCAGAGGGAAATGTGGATGTTATGATTGTCAGGGGTTCAAATTCAGAGAGTTTCCAGTTTTATTATTAGAAGAAATAAAAACAGATGTTGGAGAAGGGGTGATTGTGTGTGTATGAGAGAGAGAGAGAGAGAGAGAGAGAGAGAGACCAGAATAACAGGGTCTACAGAATGAACCTTCAGTGGAGTGTGGGTGTGGTAAATAATCCCTTTAGGTAACTCAAGGGCTCCATTTCCCCTCCCCTTGTAAGAGAGTAAAGTATATCTAGACAAATTAGAGACTTCCAGACTCTGAACTAGGAAAACACACTGGTGCCTGTTCTCTGAGAAGAGCAGTGAGCAGTGGTCTCACCGTGTTCTCCATTGTGCTAACAAACATCTCATGAGAAGAGCCACACAGGTCCTTTGCTCTGGAACCCATGCTAATGTTGTCGGTATGGATATCCATTTGTACTATATGTAGACCACGTCTTTATCTGTATTTTCTGTTGTGCACTGGATTCACACAACTCCCATTGGGATTAGAGGAGGTATTTCTGAAGCCAAAGAAAAGAGTGAGTAGTTTTAGGATTTTTGACTGCTCTATGAATGGATCTGTGGAAGAGTTGGAACGGGCTTGCTGAAGTAAAAGAAATACTGAAGAATCAGGTTTCCAAGATTAGGTCTAGAGATTTAGTTAAAAAGATCTAATGGACATTCTCTTTATGGTTCCCTGGGAGACATGACTCTATAATAAGATTTCTGGGTTTGTACCAATCTAGGGAAGCAGAAAGCATCAAACTTGCCCAGCTTAGGTCGAACCCAATCCTCTTCCAGATAAAATCAGGGAAATATGAATGACTGTCACTCAATGACACTACTGCAAGGGGATGGTCTTCAAAGCAGTCCAAAGGGTGTACTTTGCGGTGAAAAGGAGAAATGATTGTAGGCTAGAAGAGTGACAATGCTGTTAAGAGAGTAGAAAGCATTGTAAAAAAAAACAATGAAGGAGAAGAAACTCCAAAGGACAAGTCACAGTATAGAAAGAGACGGTCAAGAAAATCCAAAGCAGAGTCATAGAAAAGAGGCCAAAGTGAACAGAAAAAAAAATAAGAGAAGCAGCTGAAAAGAAAACCATTTACTCTAACCCTTGAGAAAGGCCTGCCATCAATGGAATGGCTTCCTTTTGGCTGAAGAAAGCGGGCTTTGGTAAGAGTGCCCTGTTAGTTAATGTATCCTCAGAAGAGCTGTCAGAATTGGGTAGCACAGATTTTTCTACTTTGGAGTTTTCTCCTTGTAGTCATTCTTTTCTTTATAAACCATGAAAGAAATCTTCAAGCATCAGGCTATTTGGAGGCCAAGTTGCCCAGTTTTTATTGGTTTTATACTGACCAGGAGGCAGGCCACCCAGGCCAGCCCCCAACTCAATGCAGCTCTGTACTAAGATACAACAGCTACTCTAGTGAATTGCCGGCCAAGGAAGTGAGATGTTAAACTGGGACCAGGTAAGGGGAATCAATAAGGTAGAGCTATAAGACTAGGTTCTTGGGATGGCAGCCAGCAGAAACTGGCTTTGGTGAACTGATGGGAACTTAAAGCCCTGCAGGGCTGAGTATCAGAGGTCATTTCACATATATGCCACAGGTTAAGGATGTTAATTGGTGATTTGGCACCAATAACCCAACTGTACATGTACAATGTAAATGTGACAAAATGCTATCAAGGTCATTGATATATGAGATGAGCTAATAAGAATCATTATTTTAATAGCCTTAAAAAACACAAGCTGAGTATGAGAAGAAATTATGCATTAGTTACATGAGTCATGTCAGCCCATGAACTCTCCCAGACCTCAAGTCTCAGACCGGCCCAACATCATCTTGCTACCACAAAACTAATGTCAACTAGTATTCAGTTAAACAAAACAAATGTCCACAATGAAGGAAGAGATTTTACCATCCAGCAGGAGTCCTATTAATTAGCTACACTTAACTTTTGTTTGTTTATTTTAACAATGATTTGAATAATAACAGCCTATCAATGCCTTAGCACCTTGTCTCTTTATAGCAGGATATTCAGCCAAGTACCTGGGATGTTGTGAGTGTAAATTCAGCCCCCAAGGCTAATCTAATTGGCAGTATTTGCTCAGAAGCTGCAGTTTGTCACAAGCACCTGAGATGATTGAATTAACTCTCACTTGAAGCATTCCATTTCCTGTCAGTGTTGGAGCGCGATCCCTCTGCACATAGAAGCAGAAGGGACCCAGAGAAGATATGCTATCCAAACCTATCTTCTGTGAGGAAAGAGGGGAGTTGGGAGAAGTCCTGACTTGTGTTGAAACCAAGCTGGAATTCAGATGTAACTGAGAATTCAATGCTCTTCCCATTACTTGCCTCTTGCAACAACATCCTCTGACCTTAGCACACTGCAAGCTCCCAGGTTGCTGCTTTGTCTGAATATGCCTGGAAACAGCTTCCCAAATTTACCAAGCACGAGTAAGCATACCAGATTTCATGACTTTAACAATTTCTCTGAAGAAATTATTATTTTTTGCCTTGTTTAGTTCATAAAGGTACCCCCCCCCGGCATTTGATCAGGCTGTGCTAAATGCAGATTTTCTATCAGTGCCCAGGGCTCCAAATAAATCCGATTATATCCAATGAAATATAGGTAGCTCATCTAATGAAAAGCAGGCAGGGGGAATAATGGAAATCAGGAAGCCAGTCTGAAAGAAATGAGTTGGGTTTGTTTCCTTTGGGCTTGCATTTCAGTAGAGGTAATATTTGGAAAGCCACCTTGATCTGCTTCCTGCTGCAAAGTAATAACATGCCTTCATCTCCCATTGCTGCCCACTGGCTACCAATCCATTCATCTTCCTGGAGCTCTCTCAGGATTTAGCACTTGTCTTAACTGTTCTGACTCCAGGGAAGCCTTCCTGGCCCACTTTGAAGGAACAGGATTTCCTTTTGGAACCTTGTATTTCCCTTCACAGTACTTGTCTCAGTTTATGCTTTATATTATGGCTGTATTTGAGAATTATTTTTCTGAATATGTATTTTTTCATATATCACAGACTTGTGGGGTAAAGGACTGCCTCTCTCTACTGAGCTATTCTCCCAGCACCCTATCCTGGCAGAGTATTAATAAAGTTTGGATAAGGTGAGTGTTTAGTTGAAAGAATTAATATGTGAATTAAATAATTTTCTATCAACAGAAAACTATGCCTTAGCTAGAAACGAGTTTGTTTTGTTTACACAAAGAACAAAAAGAGAAAAAATGCTGTAAATAGATAGATAGACAGATAATAGACTCAATCACAAAATACTTACAAAGCCGTACATTTCAAAGCAAGATTAATTCTATGTATTTAGCCCTTAGGGTCACAGTTTGCATTAAGAATATCAATAAATGCTTCTTCAAAAGATTCAGTCAGCATTTATTTTGTACCTAGTCTTGATGGCAGTGCCAATACTGCACTCTAGGAATACTGAAAGGCAAAAGTGCTATTATATTAGGAAGCTCAACTGGCTTCTCTTGCTACAGATAAGTAAATCAATATAAGCATCAGTTTTTGTTGAAAGTATCGCATAGTAAAGTAATGTAGATATGGAAGAGCAGAAGAAGAGTGTGGCAGAAGACCCCCTTCCAGGAGATATGGAGATCAGATAGTATGGTTCTTTAGCAAGCATCATAAAACACAAAGGTTGCTTACAGTGTTCAAAGGACAAAGGAACTTCTAAGGATTATGAAAAGTGTTGAGGATGAAAAAACTGGAGAATCCTGTGATCCATCCAAAAGCTGATATGACAAAAGAAGAGAGAGTGGGATGGAACTAGACCAGGATCGACCCTGTGTCTTTCTTGGCAAATTCCCATAGGTTTAGTACACAGTGTGTCCCACCCATTTTCCTAAGAGGCTAGTATAGAGGAAAGCACCATACTCTTCAGGCATGGATGCCTAGTGAACAAATCATAATGGCATATCCTGTATTGAGCACCTATGTCTTGACTGACATTGCAGTTGTTGTGAAACACTTAAGATTTACCCAGTGTTACTAACACAGAAATCAAGGTTTTCTCATGTAAGTTATGCGAGATCCTTAAGGCCATTCAGTGGGTTTGAGACAAGCCAGAATTACATGTTAGGTTGTAGGGACTCTATAGCCCAGGATCCCAGTCAGAAGGCTTAGCATCAGTCTGTTGATGGTTATGATTATGCTGCCCTTAAAATGAATGCATTCTTGTTCATTTAATCACCCTACAAAGCAGGAAGGAGAGCTGTTTTAAAACACTCAGAAATAACTGCTTTTTTTCCTTTTTGAAAATTAAGTTATTGGGGCCATTCTAATAAAAGCAAATAAACACACACACACACACACACACAAACATACAAACATACACACACATAAGTTTTTCACATTTTTCTCCTCCGAAATGGACATTAAACAGTATAAATAATTCATGGAAGGTATAGAGCCTGGCTGACCTAATATCTTCCAACACGACCTTCTTAGTCAACTGGTTCACTTTCTCCTGTTAATTATATTTGGCATACAGAGTAAAGGTCAAGGTAAAACTTGTGATGTTTGGGGCTAAGGAAGGATTTCGCACCTCTCCTCAAAGAAAGCTTGCTGACAGGGCAGATCCACCCACTCAGCTTTCCTTGGATTGCCTTTTTGTCACTTTTGATCTTATTTTCCTTTCGAGACCTTTTGTGCAAACTCAGCGAACGAATGTGAAACACTGTGTGCTAACATATTTATTCAATTTTGCGGAGAAATCTTACCTCACAGTGTACAAGGTTTGCTCAATTATCTGTTCCAGACTCCAGAAATTTTCAGCCAATGATTTGTATTTATTTGTTCTTCATTTTATTTTATTCACTTATTTATTGCTTTCTTGGGTGTCAAATTTCAAGGAAGTTAATGGGATTGGATCTTGATGAGTTGACCAAATATTTTCTTTAGTTCCCCACTCATTAAAATAATGAAAAGCATCCCATTGCTGTTGTCTGTTCCAGAATTGATCTCTTGTTACACAAGGGTGACACTAAATAAATAAGGGATTGTGAGTATTTCAGAGCTGGGAACACAAACTGGATGTATCTATACAGCTGACTTCCTGGAATTTATGTGATATTGACAAAAATACAAATAAGAAAGGGATAAGATACTTTTCTTCCAGACATTTGTAGATAAGCCAAGGCTTACACAAGACACTGATCATGTATCTGAAGCTTACTATTAGCCAGCCACTATACAAAGTCCAGAGGATAAACAGGTATCTTTGAGTTTGGTAGGAGGACAAGTCATACTTTTTCTCCATATAAAATGGGAAATTTTCAACAAATATCGTAACAGTTTCAGCATGCATGGAGAGGTGCCCACAGAACCGTACCTATAACTGAGAAGGTATTGGCAGTTGGTGGCTCCTGGGGAGGGAGAGTAAGTTTTCTTCAGGGATCAACCCCTTAATAGCCTGCCAGTGTTCAAGTGTGTTTACCCATGTGCACACAACATGAACTGGAACTGATGGGATTAAAAAGAAGTACATGAAGTTGGGAGCGAAAAACATTGCAGGTGGAATATGGGTAGAGTGGATTTAATCCAAACACATTGTGCATGTGTATTTATACAACTCACAAACAAAGAATAAAGGAGATTCTAATTGTGCATACTTAAGAGAACTTACAACATGAGGCAGGGCTTCTGAGATTCTTGCCACAGCATTTGGTACGCTGGAAAGGGTTGCAGTTAGTCTCTGATTAAAACTGTGCTGTGTCGTTACTAATAGATCAGAGGACGTTAGTCTTCTAAGTACCCCCTTGGCACTTAGAAACACTGAATTTAAAGATGAATACACTCTGGCATACTCATAGCTTGTTGCCTAGTCCAATTTTCATTAGAGGGGTGTCATCCAGCAGCCTACGGGAGCAGATACAGAGACCCACAGCTGAATGAGCATCAGGTGGGGATAAGGGAACCCAATTGAGGAGAGAGAGGAACAATTGTAGGAGCCAGAGAGGATGGGGACACCAAGAGAACATGGCCCACAGAATCAATTAAGCAGGGTTGATAGGACTCAGAGAGGAAAGCAGCAAATATGGATCCAGTATGGGGCTGAACTAGATCCTTTGCACATACCTCATGGTTGTGTAGCTTGGTGTTCTTGTGGGACTCCCAACAATGGGGAGTGGAGGAGGTATCTCTGACTCTTTGGCCTGTGCTTGGGAGCCTTGTCCTCCTACTGGGTTTCTATGCACAGTGGGGTTTTGGGTGTGGTCTTATTGCATCTTATTAGGGCATGTTTGGTGGATATCTCTGGAAGACCTTTTTGTTTTTAAGGGAAACAAAGGAGGCATTGACCTTGGGGAGATCAGAAGTGTAGGGAAGGGCTGAGAGAAATGGAGGGAGGATAAATTATGATGGTGTGTATTGTATGTAAAATAATAAAAGTTTTTAAAAATTAATACATAAATAAAACCAATACTTCCCAGATTCTGAGAGGGGTCAGATCCCAGATTTCAAAATGACAAGTGACTAAGTGTGTGTGGCTTCTACATTCTGTCTTGCTCAGAGATCTGTTGACATCCCTTGATTTTCAGGTGGGCTGCAGTGTCCGCTGAAGTCAGTAAGGTAGGATGACGACTTGAACTGCAGTCTCTTTGGTAACCCAGCTTTTCTGTTTGTTTGTCTTGCTTTTTCAAGACAGAGCTGAATTGGTTGTCCTAGAATTCACTCCATACACCACGTTGGCCTCGAACACATCCAGATCCTACTACTGAGTGCTAGGATAAAAGGGATGTGCCACCACCCCCCTCCCTACACACTGGGAGCAGTTACACCTTCCCTCTGGCAAATAGATGCTGCCCCTTCAAGGATACATGTCTGAACTTAGGAGATCCAATTTTCAGTTGCCTCATCACCCAGTTCAAGTAGTATTTTATCTCTTACACAGACTTCCTCTTGTGCTTGGCGGAGTAACACATTTGCCACAGATCAACTTCCCAAGGATGAAAGTCTTAGTGCCGCAGCAATTGCGTTAATGATGCACAATAGGGCACAAATGAGGCATATTTCTTAGTGTGACATTTTCCAAATGATGAAGCTCCTTCTGTCATCTTCCTTTTGCTGCTATGACCAATGATCAGGTGTCAAACCTTTATAAATGTGTCTGCCAATCTTAGAGGGGCCTCAAAAAAGAAAAGAATACAGTTGATAAAAGAAAACTTGGTGGATAGATCTTTAGAGATACATCACCAAAAACCTAAGGAGTGGAGAGGAAGACAAAGAGAGAAATAGACTAACAACTAATATTTGAGCATGTATTGACCTTTCTATTGCTGTGTTATATTTAGTACTTAAAGAACAAGATGTGAGAGGTAACTCTATGTATCAGCTTGACTGGGCCACAAAGAGCTATTTTGGGATGCACCTGTTTTCTTTGATGTGTGGAATATGATTCAAACTCTTGTATTAGGAGCAGGACCACAGAGTTGCTTGAGCTTCTCATTTAACCTCATGTCTTCCAGGTTTAGGTTTCACACCACTGGTTCTTAAAAGTTCAAAGTCCTTCACACTCAGGCTAAATTACACCATTGATTTGCAAGGGCTCTAGTTTATAGAAATAAGGTTATTGTACTCTCAACTCCTACAACCACATGAGCTAGTTTCTCAGGCTAAATATGTGTGGGGACATGTTTTAACATTGTGTGTATTACATATAGAATTCACATTTGTACATATTCAAAAATTTCCTACTGACTATATTGAGATAAAATATGTTTGGAGATATCACTCAGCAGTTAAGAGGATTGCTGGTTCTTCCAAAGGTCCTAAGTTCAATTCCCAACAATTACATGGTGGCTCAAACCATCTGTAATGAGATCTGGTGCCCTCTTGCAGAAGAGACCTGGTCATTTGTCCTCATCAACTTAGACCATGAAACCCAATATGGGCACGTTCAACAGAACCACCATACATGGACTGCCTATTCATACTTCAATAAAAATAAAAATGTGAGCAAGATAGATACTATGTACATAGTATAGAGCGAAAATGTGTCCCTTTCCATTCTGTAACATGTCTATGTGAGCAGTGAGGAGAGGCCACTGGGAGAAAAAAAAAACTTCTTCTACTTAGGTGGACATACTTTAGAGCAGTTCATACATTTATTAACCATGTGATCTCCTTAGGATAATATGGCAGAGCAATTGTATTGGAAACCTAAGAAATGAAAGCACTCCTGAGCCCAGAGGCTGGCCAAGAGTGACAGCCCACATTGCATATTTTGGTTTTAGTACCCTCCAAATCTAGATAGAATATTAGTATTCCTCTTATACCATAGTGGACAACTACTTATGTAGCTGATCATCATAATAATAGTGGTTATTTACAGAGTATTTGCCATGTGACAAATGCCTTATCTGGTAGGTCACAGGAAACATTTCTAATAATAAAAATTATGTCCTAGTATTGCCAGCTCTGTTTTCAGGATGAGGAAACAAACTTTAGGGAGAACTAAGGATCTGTAATCCCATTGATATGAGTCAAATTGAGACTCAGTGATCCCCAGGTACTCACGCCTCCCACCACATTGTGGAAGCAGGAGGAAGATGAAAATAGACTGCTGGGAGAAAAACGCCACCATTATAGATATTTTTGGTTGCCTTAGTTACCCTCAACAAAGGGTATATAGCAGCAACAGATTGGTAAGCAAAGAATATCTTTGGAGCTCCGAAGATTAATTTCAGGAAGTCATTTGTTTTGGCCTTTAACAGTGCAAATGAAAAAGAAGCCAGATAAACCAATGGCTGACATGGCTTGTTTGAACAAGATGTGACTTATAGGCAAGATTTCCCACTAAATCACCCAACCAGACAGCAAGTCTTTCCCGTTAATCATGACGAAAAGGAAGCCCTATTCATCCAATGTGGATTTAGAGCTATATGAATGGGACTCAGGCTGGTTGCATTCAAGAGCTAATTAATACATGAGAAAATGAGCTATTTGTCTCAGTCTAGAAAAATATTTCCACCACATCCAAGAAGGGAAAGTGATTAGAAATAGCCTGGAAACATATATTTTCTAACTCTGAGTTCAGCAATTCAAAGAGGCAAAAAGCTTTTAAGGGTGGGACTGGTATTCCAGGCCCTGTGCATATTCTGCGTCAATGCTATAATATACAGTGTTTTTAGTGATAGGACAAGAAAACATCGAAAAGCAATAAATATGAGAACAGGAAGGAGGAAATGGGAAATAACAAGCAGAGGAATATTAAGAAGAGGAAAACAGACTGTTTTTGACTACCATTAACTGAGCACCTTCAACCTGCCCTAGATACAATACCACACTGAGAAGTGGTCATTTGCATTTTTTTCAGGGCATGAGACTTAAGTCCAGGAGGTTGTGTGGTCTATACTAAGCTATCCAACAAGTGATTAGCAGGGCCAAGGTTCAAAGCTTAGAACTTGAAACCCCTGTTTCTTTCATGCCAAATGCTTCAAACTTTAGCTATGGAAGACTGTGACCTCTGGCCTTACAGATGCATCAACTGTTATGTGTCCATTTTACAGGTCAAATAGATGAGATAGAGTAGGTCAAATAACTTGATCATTAGCCATACATAGCTAATATGAGGCCAGAATGAAATGTTGCCCCGATGACTGCACTCTGTTCTTCATAGATCTCTCGTACAACTCTACAAGTTTGCAGAAGAAAGGAAGAACTAAGAATATACTGTAACTCATCCAAGGCATGTCAAACTCAAGATAATGCCTCTATGTAACCATGTCCTGGAATTGTAGAAACATTAGCAATGGAAAGGGAAAAAGAAGAAAAACATGGTCCCATCAGGGAAATAAATAAAATCTTTCTTTTGGAATGAATGGGTTCATTGCTGATTTTCCCACTTTGTCAGAGACTCTGGCAAGTGGAAGGGAAAGGTTTCCAGGAGCCCAGAAGAAGAAGTAAGATCCCAGGAGGTTCAAAGACAATTCATCATGTGTGTAACTCAAAAAGAAATGTCTGATAGTGCCCACAGGGATTAAGTTGAGATAACACAGATTTGAAGACAACCAGGCTGATTCTGAGAGAGGTGTTTGGTACAGGCATTCAAGGCTATGGATGAGTGAATGCAGTGAAAAGAGCAAGATAGTCTGTTATATAGTCAAGAAACTGTGAGACAAACGCCAAAACATCAGGTTCCACTTGGTTGCAATCCCACCTAATGTTCCACGCACGACTGTTTCTGTGTTTAGTAATGAAGTGAATGCTAGATATAATACAGTTAGATGAAGGTTTGGGACTGTTTCTCACATAACATAATAAAGAACATTTAAAATTGCTGCCCATCCATGGTGGTAGAGGTGGAGGAAGAAAAAGTTGCTACATTCGCCAGCTTCTCATTCGTAACCCAGAGCCCCCTTTATTCTGCACAGTTGAATCTCTAAGCCCCTTCATTGATATCTTTTCTGATCTACTTGACACATTCTATCACCTGGACTTTGGTTCCTCTAAGAACTTCACTGAAAAACTGAACATTATTTTATAGATACATTAGACCATACCTGTGACTTAATTTCTAACATGGACGTGACTCTCTCCTCCTTTCCACCTCTGAGTAGTGATACTTGAATACAAGCTATAGCTTCTTTAATGTTTGACTCTTGAATAGACATGAAAGTAGACATGCAATTTTTAAATAAATATACATACAGATTCGAATGGAGTGGTTCTCAAGCATGACTTTGTTGTATTGTTGCATAATTTGACACTTATTGATTGATTTTTCATGTAGGAGCAGGCTTGCCACAGCCTACGAGTGGAAGACAGAGGATACCTTAAGCTGTTTCCTTCTTTCCCCGTCCTGCCTATGCCTTTACTAACTGAGCTACCTCACTAGCTGAGCCATCTCATCAGACCCTTTTGCATAATGTTGCTTGATTTAGACTACATAGAAAAACAGCAAGGAGCATTGTAACAGCAAAACACAGAGCTTTAGTGCACTCTGTTTAATTGCAAATGTGCTTTCCTCGGGCATGAATCACATGACAAGCCTTTGGTAAGTGGAAGAACGGTGTCAATAAAGTACAAAAGTCATGGTGATCAGTGCACATTTTTTTTCAATATGTGGTGATCTTGCAGCAATCAAGGGCAACCTACCTTGTAATTGAAGGGAAGGACCTGAGGTAAGAATTGAAAATCTATATGAGGGCCATTTTGTGATGCAAGCAGTGACTAATTTAATACCTCCCTGAACTGCAGGCTTTCCACTATGTTAACCTACAAGGAAAGGGCGTGAATACAAAAATAGACCTGCACAGACAGTTCCCTCTAAATAGAAACAAAGAGTGAATATTACATTTGGATCAGACTTTTTGTTTTGGTCATTCTGTTCTCCATTAGAAGGATGTGACCTACAAAGACCTATGGATGTAAAGCAAGGCTTAGGCCTTATAGTTAAAGCTTCAAAATGGGTTGACATTAACCATTCACTGTGATCTCTCAATTAGGACTATTGGTATTTTTATGGAGAATGTGATGTGTTCCTTACATTTTAAGTCATATTACTCTGTCCTAATCTCTCTCTCTCTCTCTCTCTCTCTCTCTCTCTCTCTCTCTCTCCTTCTCTCTTTATGGCTAGTGAGTACTTTTGAAGAACATGAGGGTTGTTTATTTCAGAACATATAAGCAATATTCCGGAAATAGAAGAGACGAAGAGACTACTGTAAGATAAGTAACAGAGATTGCCAGGGATGGTATCCTCTGTAAGGGTCTATATAATTTTCTATATAATCAACATTCCTTCCAGGGATTGCCCTATTAGTGACTAAAATAGGGTGCCTGAAGAGAAGAGTAAAGAGAAGAGGAAATAAGAGACTAAAATATGTAGCCAGTAGCAATGATGGAGTTAAAAGTCCTTCACGAACATCACCAAGGGTGATGAAATAAAGGAGTCCAGAAATCAAGGTGAAGTTGAAGGAGTTCATTCCATGCCTTTGTTATGGATAGAATTATGACCTCACTCAATTTCACGTGTTGAAGTGTTTATCCCTTAATGGCTACATTTGGAGAAAGGGCTTCCATGGAGCTAATTAAGATTAAATGATGTCATAGGTCTGGATATGGATAGAACAAGGCTGGTATCCTTATAGAAAGAGAACGACACAGCAATTCCTCAATCTGAAATATTCTAGAGGAAGAATGTGCCTGCCGCAATCCAGCAGAGTATTCTCAGGGTTCAGATATCATGATCCCAGACTTTCCCAGTCCAGAACACTGAGAAAATGAATTTCTATTCTTAAATCTACCTAGTCATATTCTGTTATGACAGTCTGAACAGACCAGTCCAATAGTATCCTAATGCAATTCAGTTACACTGGGATTAAGAGTCATTTAAGGCACAAACCTTGAAACAGACTAGTATAGATTCTGCTGTGTGGTTATTGGTGATAACTCTAATGAGGATTTATGGTGAAAAGGCAAAAGCTGAGCAGGGTAAATCACAAAATGTAAATTTTGAGGAGAAAAAGAGCACCAGGGAGTGGAATGGAGCTAAGTCCTGTGTTCAAGAAGATAAATGGATTAGGAAATGGAATGAAGTGAGTGGTGACCTCAGGGCAAGATCCTGCCCAGCTAGGTTTCCAACTTGTGAAATGGAACTTTAAAAAGCTTACAGCGCTGTGTGACATCTGCACCATTAATCCTAGCACTGGGAAGGTGAGGGCTAGTAGAGCTCTGAGTTTGAGGCCAACTTGGTCTACAAAGCAAGTTGCAGGATAATCAAATTTAGGCAGTGAAAGACAAAAAGCTGGTGAATATGTAATAGAACAAGGGGACCATTTTCCAGCCCTAGCAAGCAGCAGAATTTTGCATCTTTGGCCATGTAGTTCTGGTTTTAGAGTTAAGGATAGAAGAAATGGATTATGGCACTTGCCTCCATGCCTAAGGAACACTGCTTAGGCCAGGCATATGTGTCAGGGGTGTCTCTGAATGGAGGCTTAGAAAGACCATTTTGTGAACCTCTGAAGTTGATACCTGGACATCCTTGGAGACCTCAAGATGTTAGAGATGCCAGAGATGTTGGATACCTGCCTAGGAGAAGTGCTAACCAGGAGTAGAATGAGCTCAAGAGAAAGAAGTATGCTGTAATTAACAAAGCTAAACACAGTTGGGAGAACATTTTTGACATCAGACATGGATATAGGCAGTTTGGAGCTTGCCCAGTTAGTTTTGTTTTCTTAATTTGGTTCAGTATTTCCTCACTATGCTCCCTTCCCAATGTTTTGGAATGTTAGTGGATAGCCTTGCCATTATATGTTGTAAGCATGTGATCTGTTTTTTTCTCTTTTTTTTGAGTTTGAATTTATAGGGAATTGCAAATAAGAGATTGCAAGAACCCCAGAAGAAACTTTACTTTGGACTTTTCAACATTGTTGAGACTATAATAGACTATGGGGACTTTTGAAGTTGTGACATGGGATACTCTTCTGTATATGTGTTGATTTTATTGGTTGATGAATAAAGCTGTTTTGGCCAATGGCTTAGCCGAGTAAAGCCAGGCAGGAAATCCAAACAGAGATATAAAGAAAGAGTAGATGGAGTAAGAGAGTCACTATGTAGTTGCTGAAGGAGAAAGATGCCAGAACATTACTAGTAAGGCCCAGCCTTGTAGTGATACATAGATTAATAGAAATGGGTAAACTTAAGATGTAAGAACCAACTATGAATATTTCTGAGTCATTAGCCAAACACTGTCATAATTAATATAGTTTCTGTGTGATTATTTGGGTCTGGGCGGCCTAGGAACAAAAGTACAGTTTCTGTTTACAAAGTAGGGTTAAATGCATTTTACATTATGATATTGTTAAGAGCTTATGGGGGCCATGGAGTGGAGTGTGGCAGTTTGAATGTATTGGTCTCCATTGGCTCACAGGGAGTGGCACTATTTGGAGGCGTGGCTTTATTGAAGTAGGTCTGTCCTTGTTGAGGAAGTATGTCACTATAGGGGCAGGCTTTGATGTCTCTTTCAATTAAGTTTCACTCAGTCTCACAGTCTACTTCTTGTTGCATTCTGATCAGGATGTAGCAGGAAGCATGTCTGTCCACATTCCTTCATGTTCTCCAACATGATGATAATGGACTAAACTTCTGAAACTGTAAGCAAATCACCCCAATTAAATGTTTTCCTTATAAGAATTGCCATGGTCATGGTTTCTCTTCAGAGAAATAGAAACTCTAAGACAAATGGAGAGTTTGTTAGAATATCATCTCCGTGGTCTTGGTAAATGTAGGATTATGTGAATGGATTGTTGGTTGGGACTTTAATATACAAATACACAAGGGTGAAACAGTGTTTGTCATTTGCTGGGTACATGCCACTTCCTCAAAATATGTCTGTGGATTTGCTTCTAGGCAAAGGGCATAGTGGTATGCCTCTGCTACTGAAAAGTGCCTTATTTATTTATTTTTATTCTTCTCTCATACATTACATCCTGACCACAGTTTCTCCTCCCCTAATCCCTCTCAGCTGCATCCCTAACACACCTCCTCTCTCCCAACGGAAGGAAGGGATGAATCAAGGTGCTCGGTGAAAAGCCTCATTTTGTGTTTTTCTTTCCCAAGCATCTCAGGGGACAAATCTTGTCTGACTACCAATGGGGAGTGAGTTTCTCTAAGTGGTTAACAACTACAAATGATTAATATTTAAAAAGAATAATTAATATGCCTCAAATCCATGTACCAGAGAAAGAGGCTCCTGGGTACATTTTCAGCCTGTTCCAAAGCCAACATTGCCTTGGATAAAGGGTTTTTCTTTATGGTAAACTTAGATTCTCATCGCAGTGTCCTCACTAAGCCACATGTTCAAAAAGCCAGCAAGTGTTGCTGAACCCTGACTAAACACCAGGCACAAGGTTATATGTAGGAGACAGTGCAAGGACGTGACTAAGAGCTCTGCGCTTCGCATTCCAGGACAAGACAGTTAGCAGAACAGTGTGATGTATGCTAAGCATTAGGGTACTTACAGGGGAGAGGCTTGGAAGAGCTGGAAACATTTTTGTCCTCAAAACAAGACATTGGGATTTACCTTGCTGCCACATATAAACTCAGTGTCCTTCAACAAGTTATTTGGGCTCTTTGGAGTATATTTTTTTTATTGCTTCCAAACAACAGTATGCTACTTAGAGATTCATTACATAAAATACCTGGCAGATGGATGCCACTTGATCCACAACTGCTCCTAGTTTTACGACCAGATGGGAGAACCCAGGGATGACTGTGACATGCACAGGGATATAGCTTCCACTTTCAGGATGACAGCCACTTGCTAAATCTTCTGACATTTTTATTTCAACGCTGAGCTTTCCTGGCCTTGCAGGAAATGAGGTGCAGGTTTTTAAAGGATGCTATAAACATCAGGTCTCCTTAGGTATCACTCAGAGAAAAAGGAAAATGTAGGGAAGCAGAAAATATTAAAAAGTTGCACACATCAAAGCATTCTCAATTCCTATTGACACAAGCCTGGCTGGATTTCCTAAGATGGACTGGCCCAGCTAGAAATAGGGATTGTCTTGTGGCGTATATAACTCTGAACCTGTAGGCTAGTAGGAAATGGGACCAAAGGAAAACAAGGTTCTGGCCACTAAAAACATCAATCAGATTCAAAACTGGTGTCTTCTAATTTCAGGTTGCTGTTTTCTACTTAACATTACATGGATCTGTGTGGTACCCAGAATAACGTCTCCCCCAAAGACACCTGTCTTCTGACCTTTTTAGAATGTACTGTAATATTTGACTGCCTGACAAAGGGAAGTCATATTCAGGTAGAACTGAGATAGCTAATCACCTGATGTTAAGATAGGAAGATTACCCAGGTTATACAAACATATCCACCATAATTACAAGTTTGTTTAACAAAGAGAGACAAAAAAGAAGGTCTCAGGTGGCATGAAAGATGACACAGGGAGCTAGTACTGTTGTCATTATCCCAGTGAGAGAGACTGTCCACACTCCTGACCTTCAGAACTGAAAACTAGAGTGGTGGGTTATTTTCAACTGAATGTGTTGTGAGGGATTGTCACACCAGTCAGAAGAAACACGCTCAAAGGCAGACTGCAGACCGAAGCACGAGTTTGCATTGAGTGGATCCTATGTTTCTGTCTTCTGCGAATGGTTTGTTGAGCTGGAAATGACGCAAAAACTTCTTACGTGGTTTTCCTAACAAAGCACCTGAACAACAAAGCCCCAAGGCATTGACTAATCCTATGTTAAGGGTATTTTTATTAATTAAGTACATTTAGTTGTGTTTCCTTACTAGGTCTCCATTCCTCTCTTTTGGAGTGGTAATGTATATTCTGTTCCATAATACGTTTATTTCCTCAATGTTTAGATATTGTTTTTCTTTTTTCCCACTTTATTTATTTTTATTTATTTATTAAAATTTACCACCTCCTCCCCTCCTCCCATTTCCCTCCCACTCCCCCCATTCCCTCTCC
>LOEQ01001486.1:214780-228551 GCA_001685075.1 Bramus lutescens | reverse complement strand
AAACAATCCCACACCAGTTTGGAATTATGATTAATAAAAGGGTTATTTACTTAAAGGAAAAACTTACAGATCATCGTCCTAGACAACAGCCCTCTGCACGACCAGGAAAAGCATCTGGGAGCCAGAGAGACCACGCCCAAGTGGGCTGGTATCTTAAAGGCTATTGGCTGAAGGAGCGGAAGGAGCTCCCGCAGCAAATGTGTCTCTACTAGGCATGAGGATCATCCTATATACAGAAAAAAATTGCTTAACAGCATGTATTTTTATGTGATACAGATTATTTTAGAATCATTATATCAGATACATGAGAATAGATTTTTATCAGACAGATATCCTTGGTGTGAGTTTGTGGTTGGTCATGCTAGATATGGCTTGGCATTAGTTTTGATATAAATCTTTATCTAGGCTATGAATTCATGGCATTTTGAGCTAAGGGCAAGCAGTTGTGGTTAATAGTCATACAGTCTATAGTCTTTTTATGTTTTTGTAATCTATGCAGAATAACATTTTTATATATATTTTTTAACTCATTTTTAAACCTCCCCCAAAACAAATCTCAAGAAGTTATAGGCATTTATCATTCTCTTTTATTATTATCCCATTTTTGTTGAATCTGACTTAATTGTTTAAGTTTGTCTTTTGTTTTTTATTTACTAAGCACCAGACTAAACGTGGAAACATTTTTGCCTTGAATGTTAACCCATCTTCCCCCATTAGCATCATATACTTCTGTACATGGCAATGTCTCATCAGTAGGCTCTGGAAACTCAAACATCCTATCTTCCCTTCCAGAAGAAACCAGACTGTTTTCCTTCGAACATGAGCAGGTAATGCCAACAGTGCAAGGGTTCCAATGCAGGAAGTGCAGCACACACACACTTTCTCTGTGGGCACTCTTCTTTGAAGCTTGTGGCACAGCCTATGTGAGAGATCACACAGACTCCACAGAAGGTGATGTGACATCTCTCTATTTTTTATTTTTTTAATTGAAGCTCATGCACATCTTGGCGAATAATAGAGACAGAAGAAGATATCAAGCAGAAGATGATTAAAAAGACAAGAATTATAGTTATTATTATGCCTCTAATAATTGTAATAATCATAATCCAGTGTATACAATTAACAGGATTTATAGTTAATAGACCTGAGCTTAAGGATTTTGTCAATGAATTTAAATCTTTGCTATCTAAATGAGCTTCACTAACTGTTGTAATGTCCGCCTGAAGTTAGGCATATCATGAGTAACATTATTGTTTTGTCATTACTCCTAATAGGTGATTTCTAGTGGCATTCCAGTTGAGTGTAGAGTTATATTTTAAAGGAGTTACACAAATATATCTAAAACTTGCATGACATCTTGCTGAGAGCTGTGTCTTTAAATTTGCACCTCTTGCCCAATTTCTAAAACACATTTACTTATGTTTTTAGCTTTTTGTCTATAATTTGCTGCTCTGTTAAGGCAAGTAAAACATTTTTACTTAAATCATTTACAAAATTAGCTGTTTTTACTTTTGAAACCAAAGCTGTTGTGGAAACAGCAAGAGAAGTTAATATACCAATTAAAACATTTATTCACAAAATTAAAGCAAAAACAAAATGCTTTGGCTGCAACATAAAATCTACAATCTTTAAAATTTGTAAAGCAGAATTATTAAACCAGGGATCATCATGCATATCCACAGGTAACATCACACATAAAGGTCTTTTTAGGTTCATAAATACAGAATATTGTTTATCCAAAGCAGAAGTAATGCAATCAGTAAAAATACACTGATAACATAAACTATGAAAAGACTTCCCTAAATTAGTAATAGTTAAATTTTCTGGCCTTTCTGCTAATATCCCCATAGGATATCCCACATAGGCTCTTACCCCAATAGGAGAGCTTTTGTTTTATTTCGTTTTGTTGACTTTTTTAGCAATAGCACATTAATAGGAGTGAAAAGTCTAAACAAGCCTGGCTGCACTCCCATTTTATTATTGAAAGGAAGAATGACAGACCAGTGTAGGTGTCACCCATCCCGGAGTGAACCACCTTCTTAAAGGCTTCCCAAGACCCTTTATACTCATTAAACTCTTGAGAATTTTTTTAAAAATATGATGTATAATTATAAGTAGGATTATCTACTGAAAAATCATGTACTTTGTCTACAGTAACATAGGGCTGTACCATAAAAGCCTTTTGAAAGCACAATTAAACCATTTTGGCATTGTGATTAGTGAATCCCAATATTGACCTTTATTATGATATTTTTGTAAACAATTTCTCCTTAGGTATCACAAAAGAATCATTATAAATCTTATATCTTAAGACCATCATTTTTAATTTTTACATAAGACTTTCTTTTTATTAGCCGATTGATCCGGAGCATCAGTTAAGAATATTCTATAGCTTAATGGCAAACCTCCTGGAGGAAGTTTCCCCATCATAGAGACACATATAGGAGTAGTATCTGACATTTCTTTGTAAGTAATAACATTGGATGTTAAATGCGCTTCAGAACTTCTATCCCTCCCAATAGGTCACTATTGTTGGTGGTCACCTCAATTATGTCATTATCTCCCCAACCCATAGGATGAAGTGTAGGTGGGTTTGGGACATAGGCCCATTATTTTTCCCCTGTGACCAACATTGCCTGGGTGGTAAGAACAGCAAGAATAGCAAGACACATATTTTCATCAGTAACAGTCTTTTCTACCGAAATCACAGCTTTTTTAGCCGAGCGCGTGAGCTTTTTAATTTGACCCCAAGTAGGTGGTGTAGCTTTCTTAGTCACTCTTGCCCGAGGAGGGGAAAGGTGAACCTTCTTAAAGTTTTGTTTCATCTTTTTTTTTTTATTTGCCTCTGCAGCTTTCTTTTCTTGGCCTTTGTTGAAAGGTCTGACTAGTCTATCTGGGATCCAGATGGGTGACTCGGCATCCTATGGAAACACACAGCATATCCTCTCCTCGAGGCTATTAGGACATCAGGCCCTTTCCGGGTGCCTGTTAATAAATCTTTCCACTCCACCCTAGGTTGATTAGTAATCTTCCCTTTACCCCAATGTCTCTGCATAGGTCTTAAACCTTGTTTATTAGCATTTAAATGATTTAGTACAAATAATGCATGATTTAATGCTTAATGAGGAGAATAATACTGAGTACTCTTGTCTTTGAAGCTGAATCTTTAAAGTTTGATGTGCTCTTTTTGTAATTGTTTGACCTTGAGGATTATATGGGATTTTTGTAACATGTTTTATTTTTCAAGTTTTATAGAAACTTTTAAATGATTGGGAAGTATGGGCAGGAGCATTATCTGTTTTTATTTTTTGTTTTTTTTTATACTTTAAAAGAAGCCAAAAGATGTTCAATAACATCTTTTATTGTTTCTCCGATTCTGGAAGTTGGATGAATTACATGGGAAAAGGTATTAATAGTTGCATGCATATAGGCCAATCTTTCAAATTTTGACATATGTGTCATATCCATCTGCCATATTGTTTGTGAGGTTAAGCCTCTTGGATTCACCCCCGTTTTCTAAGGATGAACTATTTTTGGGCATTGTTTAAAATTTTTGACTATTTGTCTAGCTTGTATTTTTGTAACATGAAACGTTCATTTTAATGCTAAAGCATTCTGATGATGAGTTTTATGACTTTGTCTAGCTTGTTTTAAAACATTATTAATTAAATTATCTTTAGTTAATAGATCTGTCATCATATTTCCTCTGGATAGAGGACCAGGTAGATTAGAGCGTCCTCGAATGTGACCAATGAAAATCTTTACAATCCTTTTTTGTATTATTGTTGCAATTTTTGTAACAAAGAAATAATTTTAGATTGACCTGAAATCAAAGCTGTTTTTAAGGCAGGAAATAGATTGACTACATATTTTGAATCTGTGTATAAATTTATCCTTTGAGAATATTGCTGTACAGCAGCTATGACTGCAATAATTTCTGCTTGTGGGACCGAGATGCCTGGTGACCTTTTTATTGCAGGAGGTTGATAAGGAGTATAAACCACAGAATTCCCATTTGAGGAACCATCTGTGAATATAGTCAATGCTTTCTCTAAAGGCACATCTGACACCTTTGAGGGGAAATTTTCATATTCTCTATAAATTTTATCTGAAGGTCTTGGGGGACATGATATTTAATTTGACCTGCTAAACTTAAGAATTGACTTCAGGAACAAAAAGTAACTTTGCAGTGGATGAAAATCAATATGAATTGTTACAACAAACAATGAGATGCTTATTCCTTTTCATTTTGCATATATTTGATTAATTATCTTTCTCAAAAATGATTTCCATTAAACACAAATTCAAAATAAATTCAAATTAAAACCAATGCTTCTCTCTGATAAAAATAACACATTACAAAATGTGGAGGTATTGCTTAGATTAATATACATTTTAATTTTGAGTAGACCAAGGAAGCGTTATGGTCTTTCTGATAAAGAAGTTTATTTCTCTTTCATTATCCTAATATTGGAGGAGTTCTGTGTAGAGACTTTCCCCATGGTGTGATCAAAAAAGGCCAGGTCCATTCAGCTATTTTGTGCTGCTGAAGCAAAATATGTGAGATTGTATAATACATAATGTCATATGTAGATCTTAATTCTGAAGGTTTGTGAGCATGGCATGAGCGTCTATTTAGCTTTGATGAAACCTTGCAATATTAATGGAAATAGTCACAATGGAGGGAGGGCAACAAGAAGTAACATGAAGAGACAAGAACCCGAAAGCAAGAGGGACCAGGTATTTCTATAATTTCACCCTAGAAGATTTGCTCTGTAAGGACAAGTACCACCCAACCAAAGTTTAAGTCAACTTGCACTAAACCTTCCTCTTCAAGATCTCAGCATTTACCATGATACTCTACTGAGGACCAAGTTTCCAGCCAATAATCTTTTGAAGGATCACTAATAGCAAAGCCATAACAGCAGACCATCCTGAATACTTTGGCATTATCTCCATCCAGCCAATGAAAGCAGGGACAGAACACAGGGAAGGAAGCAGCACCATTAGGTGAAGGGTTTTTTGCAGAACCAGCTTCTCTGCTGTACAAAAACTGCAGCCACAATTGACTACTGAACCCTGTGTTTGCAACATGAAGCTTGGTAGACTTCACCTGAAGCCACGTTGCCAAAACACGCCTTTAATCACAGGACACGTGATATAAGCATCTTATGATGACAGCTGCTAAAAAGCACAGATCATCCTACAATACTTCTGGCAGAAAATAGCAGCAGAATATAACCAGGGGGAAGAAATCAGAGTAATCCAGACTGTAGATCATTCTACAAAACAATTGATACAGATTCTAAAAGATAATCCACTAAAAACACAATGAAGGAGATCTTTTCAGGATGAATGGATCAGAAGTATGACAAAATGCAGCCATGGTCCTTTATCAGATTCCAGATTGGAAAGAACAGAGAAACAAAAGGGATATCTGGGGACAATCGTGAAGAATTAGTTATACACCATACATTAGATAATATCTTATCCATGCCCAATGCCCGAACTGTGAAATACATGCAGCATTATGTGGCTGGAAATGTAATATAAAGTAAATTTCATAAATTATTATGCTTAGTGTACTAGCTTGAATTTGGTGACTTGCATTCAGCAGTAAGATGAATGTTTCTAAGATCTGAGACTTTAAAATAAAATACAAAAGTAAAAAAATATTTCTCCATAATATTTCTCTTATTATATAGATTTTCTCTTGATTGACACGGTTACATAATGGTCAATTGTATTATTATTTTAAACCTTCTTAAAATGCAGAGTCATGCTAGTTCTTCTAGCTAATCTTCAGTTTATATAAATTAATTTAAAAGGCCTGAGGCAAGGAACTGGTACATTAGGAAGGGAGAAAAGTGAAATCTTTGAAGAGGAAGAAAACGTAACTAGCATAAGCTGTCTTTTCTATGGAATCACAACCTTCCCTGCAACATACCAGCTGTGATTTGTAAATGACTTTATATGTTGTGACTAATGTCTATGGAAATTTGCCTCAAAGCAAAGAGTGTTTTTCAAAGGCAAGAATCTCATAAAATTTAGGCATAATTTGGAGTTGGTAGGGAAAAGTTCTGTGTCATCATGAAAAGTAATAGTTAATATGTTTTATTTTATTTTCATCTCATCAGAAATGATTTTATGTGTAGGGCCTGAATTCTTTTCTTTAGCCTATAGCTGCGGATCATAAGCCTAGACATACAGAAATGGTCGCTCTCAATGCAGGTCTTTGTCCGGGTGACCAGAGGAGGCTTCCAAGGCTAATCTCAACCCCCAAGACCCTCAGTGTTCTTTGCTTCTCTAGTTAAAATTTGTTTGTTTGTATTATATATATATTTGGGGGCTACAGTGTGTTATTTCCACATAGTTGCACAGTGCGGTGGTCAAATTAGTGTAATTTGCATGCTTATTTCCTTAAACACTTATTGCTTTGTGTTGGGAAGCTTCCAACTCTTCTAGGTCCCTACAACATATATGGTAAGTTAATTTGAATAATTGCCTTCTAACTGTGCTATGGAACACTAGCTCGCTCTGAACAACTGGACTTGGGTCCTTGCTGTCCTTTTTCTTCATGCTCCTCTAGTGACCACGATTCTAGTCTGCACCATGAAATCATTTCTGTTGGGTGGAGGCCAATTGCTCATTCCCATCTGACCAGACCACGAAACAATCACTCAGAAACTATTATTTGCAATACTGATTGGCCAATAGCTTAAGCGTATTTTTGGCTTACTCTTCTATCTTAAATTAACCCACTTCTATTAATCTGTGTATCATCACATGGCTGTGGCTTATAGGCAAGGTTCCATCCAGCATCTGTCTCCAGTCGGGCTACATGGCTTCTCCCTGACTCTGCCTACTTTCTCTCTCTCTATCTCTTTCAGCCTGGATTTACTCTGCTAAACCATTGGCCAAAAGCTGTTTCTTTATTAACCAATAAAAGCAACAACACATAGACAGAAGGACTACCCATACCACACGTCTTTCAGTTTTCCATCTGAATGAGATATTCCTCTTCTTTAGCCTAATTCCTTTCACTTCTAAGACCTCTACTTCCTTCTCACTCCTGGTTCTTCAAATCAGGTAGAGACATTGCTTCAGAAGATTCCCAGTGGGACATGTGGCTAATTTGAAGCAAGCCTTATCATATCATTATTTTGGGGATTGAAGTGTTTCATTTTTCCCCCATTATTTTGAACTTACAACATTTTGAATTAAACGCCTTTTTTTTTGCAAATATCTGTTTGATGATTGTTTTGGTTTCTGAATTTTGACTTTGTTCAAAAAGAAAGGTAGAGGGGGAGGAGGAAAGAGAGGATAGAAAAATGGAGAAATTTTTTGGCAGTAAAGTTTGCAGCATTTCAGATGAGACAACAACTAGATACCAGTTTCTGTTCTATGGACATCAGAAACCATGCTTTGACGCTTGTGGGAAAATGCTTTGTGTGTCTCTCTGGAAGAATGTTAATCAGTAATGCTATAGGGCGTTGGCTTCCCAACTATTTCAGAGCCAGGACATTAGTGAAGTTACATAGTGGGGGACTTTGTAAAACTTTAGTCTTCAAAAGTTTCTTTATTCCTTGAGAAAATATTTCTGACATGGACCTAATGGGAAGTCCTCCTAACTGCATATTTGTGGTCAATGAGGAAGCATGGTCTTCTGTGAAGATGTCAATATGTTATGATCAGAAGGGCACTGCCCCTTCCCATCTTCGCTGTGACACACTAGCAATGTTGTGTTGCTAGTACTTACCTCCCTCATCAAAAGCCTCAAAAAGGGTAAGCGCTCTTCCTCGGAAAGCTCACTCTTTTCAGTCTTAAAATTGTAGAATGAATACTTCAGAGAAAACTAGTCAAATCAAAGGTAGAGTTCAGCTTTGGACAGAAATCTGAATTGAATTAAAATGCCAGTGAGATCTAAAGAATATCAATGTATAAAGTCACAAAACAAGGTTTATCAGTACAGAACTCCGTGGAAGTTTTCTGAACAGAGATTCTAGCATCTATGAGAGCTTTGGAGGAAATGAGCATGGCTGTGTTTGATAACATCATACTTTTAAGATAATGCAGCATTCACAAACTACTTCTTACTATTAACTCTGGTTCCAGGAAACAATAAATTTCTGCTAATGAGGTTTTCTCCTTACTACTTGCATTAACAGTGACCTTAGGGTTACTTTTCAATACCCCTCCTGCCCCAAGTCCTTTTTTAATAGATACATTTTACTTGGCCATTTTGCACACAGTGCTCCATGTGTTTCTGGAGTAGATAAAGGCTTTTTCTGGAGTAGATAAATCATTTATTGAAGGAACAGAGTAATTCCTGTAAAATCAAAACCATTTTTAAGCATAAGGACAAGTTTTGGGAAAGGAGTGTGGCAATATAATTGTGAGTGCCAGTTATATCCAAACAAAACTCACATTTGTTTCTTACAAAAGGAAGTTACGTTAAATTATTTAGAAATCCATGTTAATATTTGTGCGAAAACACATGGGCAATAGAGTCTATTTGAAGATTTTTTTCCCTAGTAATTTTTAAGTGCCTTGTTGCTGGTTCCTGCTGGTTACATTTAGACTAATAAAATGAAATGTGTGAGTGGTTTCACCGAAGTATCAGATATTCAAAGATTACAAGCTACATGAGACCTGTTAAGCACAATAAACTCCCTTTGAATTATTAAACTCACAGCTTGACACAGCGAAGTCAATATATTCACAGGACAGTGCACACTTGCAGCAGAGAGAGCAGTCAACACAAACTCTGCTGACAGTGAGGTCAAACCAGACATTCTTCTAAAGTCACAAATAAGAAAACTTGATTTGAAAATGACTGCTATTATTTGTGAACAAAATTGAGGACACAACTTGTAGCTGCTACTGAAATGACAAGATCACATTTGTTCCACTTGGGGGGGTACTAATCTGTCCTGGTCTAGTTGGAACAGATTTTCTTATGTGTGGATGTTAGTTTTTAAGCTTTCTGTTACAATCCAAATAACTATGGGAGTCATGTAAGTAAGGGACCAGAGGGGATAAGGGGATCTTGCAAGGAAGGGAAAATCTCATATAGTTTCATAAAGAGAGAGTGGGGAAACGAGAACAGGAGGATTAAACAGAAGTATTGGAGGTAGAAGCTAATGGAGAACATTTTATTTCATTTTATTTTATTTTTGAAGCAGTGTCTTGTTATGTACCCATGGCTAGCTTGGACCTTGCTTTGCAGACCAGGCTGGCCTTGAACTCACAGCTACTTCTGTATTGTAAGTGCTTGGAGTGAATGTGTGTGATACCATACCCAACATTATTTTCTTATCTTTAGACTATCTGTATATGTGTCTGCTTTTGTGTGGGTTTGTGTATTGTGAGTGACTGTGCCCATGGAGGCCAAAGATGACTTTGGATGCCTGAGAACTAAAGTCACAGGTAGTTGTAAGCTGTCTGATGTGAGTGCTGGGTACCAAATTTGGGTCCTCTTGGAGAACTTGGCCTGTTCTTTACTCTTGTTTCATCTTTTCAGTTCCAACTAAATAGAATTCCTGAGGAAAGGAGTAGGAAAAGGTAAAGAAGCTCTTCACATCTTCCATAAGAGGAGAACCAAAGTTGAGTATGAAGAGGCTTGAGTGTCAATGGAGTTCTGGGGACACTCTCACTAGGTTAACAGAATCCTCAAGCTAATGATGACGTTCCAAATAGCTCTGAATTAAAATGGATGGCTCTTTAATTTTAGGGCCTCATTTCACTCAGTAATTGCCAAGACCAGGAAGCAGAAAGTATGGCTCCAGTGGTTGCTCTAGGGGACAGCAACTGGGGCTACTGGGAAAAGGTTCTGAATGTTGTCTTCAGTCTTATTGCAGTCCACTCCAAGTTACATAGGTCAGCTTCTCCGTGAAGGTCATGCAGCAGCTGCTCAATAGGCCACTCAAAAAGCTTAATGCATGGAACCTTTGATACTAGAGTTGATCTGGGGACAGGAACAACTTCTCATCCTTACCATAGTGCTGTGCTTATTAAAAAATTTCCTCACTCTAAGATGATAAAGTCCTGGTGGCTTCTCTGATAATGAAACCCAAGTTTACCTTCCTCTAGAGTAGTGGTTATCAATCTTTGGGTTGCAATCCTTTGGAGGGTAGAATGACCATTTCACAGGGGTATCCTAAGACCATTGGAAAACACAGATATTTATATTATGATTCATAATAATAGAAAATTACAGTTATGAAATATCAACAAAATAATTTATAGTTGAGGGGGTCACCATAGTATGAGAAATTGTGTTAAAGCGTCATAGCTTAGGAAGGGTGAGAACCACTGCTCTAGAGTCTGAGATAGGCTACCATACCTATCTTCTACTGAAGGGCTCATCCATGTACATTCCCAGGAATGAGGCAAGGGAGAACCCAGAAATGCCCAAGCATATAGTGGGATCCACATATATTTTCTCACCCCAGAGTGCATGTGCCAAAGCATCATTTCCTCATCTTGTGGATATTTACTAGTAACCCTGGTCTAGACTCCAAAGTTTCTAAATGGAAAAAAACTCAAAGAAATCCCATTAAAATGAGGAGCAAAACAAGGCTCTTTCCATATCTGTTCAATAGAGTACTGGAAGCTCTGGCTAGAGCAATAAGGTGACAAAAGAAGATCAAGGGAATACAAATTGGACAGGAAGAACTAAAACTTTTACTACTTGCAAATGATATGATAGTATACATGTCACCACCAAAACTCTACCAGGGAGCTCCTACAGCTGAAAAACAGCTTCAATAATGTGGCAGGACACAAGATTAACTCCAAAAATATCTCTAGTTAACTCTAACCAAACAAGTTTTTACTTGTATGACAAGAACTTTAAGCTTCTAAAGAAAGAAACTGAAGAAGAGATCAGAAAATGGAAAGATCTCCCATGCTCTTGCATAAGTAAGATCAAGATAGTAAAAATGGCAACCTTACCAAAAAGCAATCTACAGATTTAATGCCATTACCATCAAAATCTATAACAAGAACCGTGTGTGTGTGTGTGTGTGTGTATGGATATATGTTGACATACATATCAATTTATTGAGGGGTGCTGGGGAGAACAGACTCACAGGATCTAGAAAGCTGGGAACTTGCCACACACTGCTTCATGCTGCCTGACTCTGGTCTTCACAATCCAAGTGAGTGTGCATGACTTCTCCCTCTTCTTTTAAGATATCACATCCAAAGGAAAGAAGCAACATCTTAAGGCCAGTACCCCAAAGCTATTGGTGAAATGAATTCCCACAACACTTCCCCTTTTTATCTAAATAAGAAGGTTCTAAACCTGATATAAAACTATATACAATAAGAACAACTATCAAGTATTGTCAAGGAAAAAGAAAGGGTAATAATATACACAAAAATAGAACTATAACTAGCAAGAACAACATCAAGTGAGAAACACACACTAAATGTCCAGACTAAAGGTAGTTTGCAAATAACAGAGATTATTCCAATAGTTGTCCTATTCTGAAGAGTCTAAGTTTTGTACCTAATATACCTTAAGTAAGATAAGAGAAAATAGCAGCTGTGAAAATATAATCTTCAACCCCATCAATGATCTGAGAAGGAAAATAATATTACCTGAGTAAGCAGGAAGCAGAAGCAAGAGATATCCAAAAGATGTAAAAAATGACAGAAACAGTTGGCTACCTGGACCATCACCAAAACTCTCTGTAATGTTGGGGCAACCAACTTTGGCTATAGGCCTAGAATATCTGACAGAATACTTTTAAAAGCAGGGAAATTTGAAAGACTGTCCTACTCTGTCTTGACAAAGTACAACAGTTGCTTTTCCTTGAATCTTGTTTGCCCAGATTGGACAGCGTGCTTACTGTCTGCAATCAAAAAAGCAAATTTTTGTACCTGATAGGACATTTTTTTTGTCAAGAAGAAAGCAAGCTCCACATGAATTATCTTGGTGCCCATCAGTTTCTCAGAAGTATATCAGTGCTACCAGGAGCAGTCATGTCTCCTGCCACAGAATTCTAAATTATTAAAACATTTAAATTTCATATTCTGTAGGTCTTTGAAGTACTTGAAGATTACCTATCTATGTGGAGGACATTTCTGTATATCTAGAGAGCCTAACTTATAAAAGTATTAGTATGACAAACATGCATGACTATTATCCTGTAATTCTCAATGACCTATATAGCTTAAAGACTGAAGTTTTACTTTATAAAAATAAACAATCTCTAAATGGAATGTAGCATGAGGACAATGACCTCAAAATCATAACAATATATAAAGTATCTTATTCAGAGGAGGATATAGTATAATATGACAAAAATATCCTTAATTTGTATCAATATGCAAACTATTATAAGCAGAAGTAGAACATACACACAAAATAAAAATTATACATTTGTGTATAAAAATATTACAAACAGAAATAGAAATATACACAATATGACAAATATAATTTTGAATTTGTATCAACATAGAAATTATCTTAGACAGGAATATAAAAATAATTTTACATAGGCATCTATATCTATATCTAATCTACCAATGAAAATTGTCTAAAACTAATAGTTGCTAAAATAGTTTACAAGTAGATATACTAGTCTAACTTATTATCCTATCCTATCTATTCCAAGCAAAATTCTTCACAGACCTCAAAAGAACAATACTCAATTTCATATGGAAAAACAAAAAACCCAGGATAGCCCAAACAATCCTTTAAAATAAAGGTAATTTTGGAGGCATCTCCATCCCTGACTTCAAGCTCTACTATAAAGCTATAATAATAAAAACAGTGTGGTAGTAGTATAAAAACAGACATGTAGATCAACAAAATTGAAGACCCTGATATTAATTCACACACCTATGAACACCTAATTTTTGACAAAGAAGCCAAAATTGTACAATGGAAAAAGAAACCATATTCATCAATAGTGCTGTCATAACCAGATGTCAACATGTTGAAGAATGCAAATAGATACATGTCTATCGCCATGCAGAAAACCCAAGTCAAAATGGATAAAAGACCTCAACATACATCCAGTTGTACTGAACCTGATAGAGGAGAAAGTGGAAAGTAGCCTTGAACACACAAACACACATCCCCCCACACACACATCTAAGGGGGACTATGATAATACTCTGAATCTCCAGTCACACCATCAGTTGAGATCCTTTTTTAAGGGTGCTATCTGTCATGGCAGTAAGGACAGGAGATGTGCATTTAGGTTCACAGTCTGAGAGTGCTGTCTGTCATGGCAGCAAAGTCATGGTGGCAGGGTTTGAAGGCCCTTGTCACAGGGCATCTGCAGTCAGGAAGCAGAGATTGGTGGAAACTGGTGCTCCACTGCTTTTTCCTTTCCATTCAGGCCAAGACCCCAAGATTATTCATAGTTTCTACAGAATATTTAGGGTGGGCTTTCTAGTCTCCTTTTCTCTAAAGTCACACTATCAGACATTCCCAAAGCTTTCTCCTCTAGGTAATTGTAAGTCTTACCAAGATGGCAATATGGTTATATTATCACAGACAGATTGAGTATATCATTTAAACACATGTCTTTTTATGAAATTATACAATCATTCAGGGAATTGCCTGCATGTTCAGTCAATAAATTCTAACTGGCCCCATCCTATAGCCACACTGATGAATATCTTGCATCTCACCATAGAACCTTCATCTGGCAATGGATGGAGATAGAGGCAGAGACCCACGTTGGAGCTCTGGACTGAGCTCCCAAGGTCCAATTGAGGAGCAGAAGGAAGGAGATTATGAGCAAGGAAG
>LOEQ01001486.1:192046-214487 GCA_001685075.1 Bramus lutescens | reverse complement strand
TAATAATAATAATAATAATAATAATAATTTTTTTAAAATGGGAGTGTAACAAAGGGCCATGACTTTTCTCAGGGACAGCTTCCCTCAGCCTTCTCCACTTTGTATGCTATAGTTCAAGAACTTATGGATGCCCTCCAGAGATGTTTTCCTCTACTAACCATATCTACAGATTCCAGGGAGCCTCACATGATGTCCTTTTGTTTTTGCCAGTCATGTTCTCATGAATTCCTGAGAGCTATGTCTCCCCCAGTGCTGAGCTTTGTAAATGCCATCACTCCTGTATGTGCAAGACGCCTGCCTCTCATGCCATCATCCCTAGTGTGGAGGACACACACTAAGCTTCTGTTTTATTTTAGTGCCCCTTTACCCACATACCCTTTAGGGCCATGGTGAGAGAAAATGTTCTGGAATTGGGGATTACCAATTGTGTGTCATTTGCATCATCTAATGGGACAGAATATTTTGGTGATACATAATCCTAACATAATATCTCGAGCATATTCATCTTCCTAAGATTGTTATTCTGCTACCAGACAGAATGACTTGGGATTTTCTGTTCATTCAGCTTTTCCAATGAAAAGTCCTATATCAATCCATTCTTGCTTATACAATCTCAGATTACCTTATCAAGAATATTTTCATTTGGTAGTCAACTAAGGTGATGTTGTTCCTGGGGTAATCCCCAATTCCAGGACATTTTCCCTCACCATAATCAGTAACATCTGAAAAAAATTAGTGAAAACAAGGCTGTAGCTTCTGCCAGTTCCTGTCTCTATCTTGCCTTCCACAAAGGCTGGATCTGATTTACCTGGTGGGCTATTGGTTTATCCTCATTTCGTATACTGCTTTCCTGAATCACTGCAAATATACCTTCTGCTGATTCATTTCTTCAAAAAACAGCACTCCTAAGAAGAAATGGAAAGGAGTAGTTTGGGTTTCAAAGCATGCCATAGGTTTGGTCCCTATGTAAGGAGAGCGGCAGAAAGAACACGAAGTGCAGTTTCAAGAAAGGTTTAACTGAGAGAATCTATGAGACCCATTCTGCTCGGATGAGAACTTGGTGAGCATAAAAGCGTATTCTAGAAATCCAGCAGCAATATGGAAATATTTGAATCCAGTCACATAAGCAGCCCCCTTTCAAGGATGACATCTGATTTATCAAAATACGGACAGAAAAGAAGGATGATTTTACAGTAGGGAAAACGAGAATAGAATTCACACAGGCTGCATTTTTCTAAGTGAAGGGCCATCTACACTGACAAAAAATAAATAAAAATTGGCTTAAAGACAAGAAAAATTACGTAGAAGGGGAAATATAGTTATTTACATTATTCCCCCCACTGTTTCTCTGTGGGGGCTTTAGAGAAACAGACATCATGCAGAGAGGAAACAAGCATGGATAAGTCCACCTCTCCCTTCTTCAGTGTGGGTGCTGTGTTACTTCTGGACTCCATACTAAGCTGCAGATCAGGGTGGGTGAAGGAATCAACCATGGGCTTGATTCCAGATCCATCCACAGTTGTCTCCCTAGTCTTGCAGGCACAGTGACTGGTAAAATGTACTGAATCTTTGTTTTTCCCTTTACGCAGGCTCTTTTATGCCATAGAGGTCTCCTTTATGCCATGAAATTACCCACATGCCCTGTACAAAAGTGTGGGATACCTATTTGAATAACCCATCCTAACATCGTTACAACTAAAAAAACTCAATTTTAGTAATAAAGTGGGAAAGTGCTAATCTAATCAATTGCATTTTCCTTCAGAATTAGAACTGTGCTCTATGACCATGTCTGTATTATTAACAATAATAACAACTACAACAACAATAAAAACCCTCTTTCTTAACATCTTTCCCTGTTGCTATGCTAAAAAATCCTGACATAAAAGAAGGAACTTAAGGCCAGAAGGTGAAGCGCACCACGCCCGTCTGAGCTCTATGCGCTACCATACAGTTTGTGAACCGGGCAAGGGGCTGGAGATTGAAACACACAAAGACACACAGATGGAGACACGGGTCATCCTTTAAATCAGAATGCCCCCCTTCATTGTGTAAAAGACTGCTTATGTAAGGATCCTTAATCGATAGCCATGCCCCAGCCAAATGCACCAGAAACCACTCCCCCTGCCATCAGGAACTCCTGAGGGTCTCATGCTCAGAGCAGCTGCAAGCTGTCTCAGATCAGAGGAAAACAAGTTCCTTACAAGGAATTCAAGATCTGGGGGTTCACAGCTCCCAACAAAAAAAGGGTTTGTTTTAGTTCCCAGTTCCAGAGTAGAATCCATCATAGTGGGGAAAACACAGTGGCGGGAGCTTGAGAGAGCTGGTCACATCACATCTACAGTCAGAAACAGAGAGCAACAAAGAATGTTTCTAATGGCTTCCATTTCATGTAGTCCCAGACGCTTTGTCCAGAGGATGAGTACCCATAGTTAAGACTGGTTTTCACCACATTAATTATCATAATCGAGGTGAGCTACCAAATGCATGTCCAGAGGCCCATCTCCTGGTGGTTTGAGACTCTTTCAAGTTGGCAATTAATACCAGTCATCACAATATCTACCAAAATAATGTAAGGAACCAGAGCTTTTTGGACTTATGGTTTCAGAGGGGTCATCAGAGGGGTCATGGTCATGTTAGAGGAGAATGATTCACCTACCTAAACAACTTAGGGGATGAGAATTTGATTTTGTCTCATGGTTTCAGAGAGTTCTATCCATCACGGGGATCATGTTAGAGGAGAGTAGTTCATGTCATGGTCCTTTAATAATTAGACAAAAAAGATGCTGGCACACTGCTAGCTTTGTCCTATTCCACTTTTATTTCATCTGTGCCCTCAGCCTATAGGATGTTGCCAGCACATTTTGGGAAGATCCTCCTCTTTGGTTAACTCTCCTCTGAAGCATCTTCACTGATATGCCCAGAGAAGTGCTTACCATTTCTTCAGGAATTATTAATCTGCTCAAGTTAGTAAGCAAGGACAGACTCATAACAGACAAACAAATCCAAGTTAAGACATGTCTATATATCTTTCTGCAGTGACTTATGGTCAGCAATTTGACAGTATTACAGAACCTGATGGCTCAGGCTGGAATAGGTTTATAATGGCTGATCAACATCTCATTTCTCTTCCATATCTTAAAATTCCTTAGTCACTTCTTTGATAATGACCTCCAGTTTTTGCACTTCTTGCTTAGAAACCTCTTTGTGTTATCTAACCAAAAATGCTATTTTTTATTGTAATTTCCTATGTCTGGAGTCTTTATTCTTTTTGTTAGATAGGGCAGTTGGTTTGTAGCTAAATATTAGAAGTTGTGGTAATTGATTTTGAATGAGAAATCTTCCTGATAGGCTCATTTCTCTGAACAGTTGCTTCCCATATGGGGAATTGCTTGGCAAGGTATTTGAAACTTTAGGAGACAGAGCCTTGGAGGAAGTAGGTCACTGGGGGTAAGCTTTATGATTTCGTAGCTTTAACCCTAGTTCAGTTCACCCTCCTCTGCTTTCTGAGAGTGGTTAAAGTTGTGATCTGCAGCTTCCTATTCTGGCTGCCTGTTGCCATGCCTCCCCCACCATTATGGACTCATTGTCTGAAACTACATCCCAAATAAACCCTTTCTTCCAGAAGCCATTTTTAGTCACGTGGTTGATTGCAGCAACAGAAAGTAGCTAATAGAGTAGACTTGTATTAAATGCAGAAGAAACTCCTCCATCAAGATGAGAAGCTCATAAAATCAAGTATTGGTATTTCAAGACTCTAATTACCAATCAGAATTCTGGGAGTTAGATCTGGAGCTCTAGTAGGAGAGGTGATATCCTGAACTGCTATGAAGATCATCAAGAGTTCGCCATCTAGATTTGTTCTCAGTAGTCCTTAACCTTGTGAGATTTCTATCTGACAAGAAGCTTTGTGGTAAAGAACATGGATGTCCCTCGGTTCTTCCTGTAAAAGTCACTTGGACAAGGAAATCCCCAGGAAAGAGCTGCTGCTTCCAGAGGCTTTTGGAATAATCTAAAGCCTACAATGTATATGTGGATAAAGGTCATTGAGTCATGGAACACTCTCAACTCTTGAGAGCAGATTTCTCTTTACTCTGCAACAAACCTTGTCCTCATCACTGTTTGCCATGTGCTTCATCTAAATTCTTCTGATGGACATCTCAAAATAATGTGCCCTTCAGATCATCAAAACTAGCTGTAAGATTCTATCTGCTCTGCTCTACCTCATTGGACACTGCCATTCTCAATCATCTTATTGTCCTATTTGAAAGTCATTATTATACATGGCGCCCCTCAAATTATATGTTTTTATGATTTGTATTCAACCACGTTTTAGATTTTACAACCAATTTATTGGGCACATATCACAATTGGACACTACTTTAAAATGTGTCACAGCTTACATGGCCTTGATTCTTCATGTACTTGAACAAATGTCTGCATTATTTCAAATAGTAATGGCTATAATGTATAATGAGGATGCCTTAGGAAAATGAGATCTACAAATTTCAATTTATCAATGTCATCCTTTGCTAGAGGCAATGTGTTTCTTGCTGTAAGATTGTGGACAGAGTCAGAGAGAAGCATGACAAACAGACCAGGCAATCACCAGACCTCATCATATCCAAAGTGGAGAAGTCAAGCTTAGATGCATGTAAAGATTTCAATATGTTGCTTCATGATATTCCTTTCCAAATACTCACTAACCAATAATCGTATGCTTTTCATCCCAGCAATTTCATTAATTAAAAACAACTCTTTTTTTACTTTACTTTTATTGATTCTTTGTGTCTTTCAGATCATGTACCTCAATCCCATTCATTTCCCTGTCCATTCATATCTGCCCTCTGCCCTTGCAACACCCCCCTCGAAAAAATAAAATAAAATTTCAAAGAAAAAAAAGGAAAAAAGAAAAATCTCATTATGGAAATTGTAGTGTAACACAGTGAGTCATGCAGTAAACACAAAACAACTTTTTTATTCAATTACCTAAAGTATCAGATTTTTGGAAACAGCAGGAGAAATTCCAAAGCCACAATAGTAGTTTCAAAGGGTAACTCCCCCTCAAAGTACTCATATAGTTTTATGGAGGAAGTCTAAAATTTTTATCTTTCAATTCAGAATTGTATAGTAAGATACACAGTCGATTTTTGTTACCTGGAGGGGAAGAAACCTACCTCGGGCTCCTCAAGGATATTCAGCACCTTATAGCAAATTGCACATTAATTAAGAATAATGCCCACACATTCTCCATGTACTTTAAATGAATGCTAGATGACTTATAAACACAAATGCAATGAAAATATCATGTAAATATATTGTTCAGGGAATAACGACAACAAAAAACCTGCATGTGTTTAATACTTGAAACATGGCTGTTTCGAAGTGAGATGACTCCACAGCAGTGGGTTAGTGAAGAAATGTGCTTGCTGTGCACGTCTGGCCACCCGAGATGAATACCTGGCACCCACTGAAAGCTGGATGTGAAGGCACACTTCCACATTCCCAGGGATCCAGGGGACAGATGGGCAATAAATATGGAAGAACTGACTAAAAGCTTGTAGCCTGGAGTTTTGAGAGCAACAGAAACAAGAGGGGAGATACAGCCACAACAGTGTAGAAGGGGAGAACCAACTTCTAAATGTTGTTCTATGACCTGTAGACACATGATAAAAATAATAGATGAATTTAAATCAGAAGGAAAAAGGCAAAGTAAGATAAGCTTGAAGTGTAAAAGCCACTAGGTCTCAACAAGCAAGAAAGAGATAAAGGGGTTTTCATTAATAGTTTCATTTATTACCAGTAGATTGAGACTACTGTGGAATTTGTGTTGAATAAACTGTGTTGTTAGGGTTGACTTCATCTATTTCCCTTACTTGTGAGAACAATCACAATGGAGTACAGTACTTGTGTATAATCTGTACAGTGCGTTGTTCCGTAACTTTCTGGGTGGAACAGGAGCAGAGACAGATTTTAGAACCATCATCATTCCCCTTTCAAGTCTATTCTGAATATTGATAGAAACTACCCGAAATCAGGGGCTGTTGTTATAACTCCTGGAGCAAATGCAGAATATGCTTACATGCATAAGAATAATTTTTGGTGCTTCTGATCTAAAGAAGTATACACCCTGAGGTGAGCTTTGTAGTTTTCCTGAGCTCCGGTTGCTTCCAGCATGCTTTGTCCAGATGGCACGGGGCCTCCGACAGCACCCGCTAGACATGGGGATGCAGAAGAATGCAGGGCTGCATGTCAGACATGGCAGGAAGTAATGAAGCTAGCACCGAGGCTATGGAAATCACAGTAAGGAGAGTATTCGATTCTTACTTCCTATGTTTTTCAGTGTCTTTCATTTCTTATAGATTTCTGGAGGATGAGTCCCATGTATCAGTGCAGAAGGCACTGCATGTGACAGGGATGGGAATGGTCCTCTCCAAAACTACAATTCATAGCACCACGGACTTGCTTTTTTTCAATAGTGTTGATGTGAGTTACATGTAAAGTTCTTTCTTTTCAAGTAATTTTGTACCGGTGGCACATGCCTTTAATTCCAGCACTCGGAGGCAGGTAGATCTCTGTGAGCTCGAGGCCAGCCTGGTCTATAGAGTGAGTTCTAGGACATCCAGGACTATTTTACAGAGAAACCCTATCTCAAGCAAACAAACAAAAAAACTAATTTTGTTGCAATCTTTCAGCGTTCATGATTTTACATGATATATGCAAGGATAATGTGCTCACTATCTCAAAAACTCAGAAGAAAGGGTTTAAATATGACCCTAAAGAAATGATAAAAACATCATGTGGTGCCCTATAAATATGTACTGTTTTTATACTTTTATAAAAGATCAATTGAAAGTCTACGTTTGGACAAATCTATTGAATGGGGAATGTAGTGAAGGTCTTATGTGTGATAGACAAGCATGTCTCCTGTGAGCTTATATCAAATGGTGTGCGAATTATACAATCATTCCTAAGTGAGAAGAACTAAATAAAGGAGGGTGTCTGTGGAAAGCAAGCTTCAAAAACACCCAGTCCAATCCAATTCAACTTTTTTGAGAATGAAAGAGAGTATCACTAAAATTCCAAAGGGGTTGTTTGCAATTCAGACAAGTAACCCCAAAGAGGTATTAGACTAACAAGTCAGAAACACCTTTCTGCACAATTATCTGCCATTTTGTCCAATATGCTAAAATGAAATGAATAGTTCAGATGTCTGGGATGCCAAAAAGAACACTCCAATCACTTCACGATCACGGGGTGAGCATAGCAACACCATGCAAATTGGATTCCAGTCATTTGTGTTGGCAATAAGGAAAAGCAGCAAGGGAAAACAGAGAGCCCCTCTCCTTGGGGACTTCTCCGTTCAATGCAAGTGTGATCTCATTCCTTTTCTTTATGAGGAGAGAAAAACAATCCCTTCATCCTTAAGTGCTGAGCCAGTGGGATGATGGTGGAGTGGACAAGAATTAATCTGAAGACAAACCTGCCAGTTTGACCACATCCTCCTGAAACAAATGCCTGTTGTGAGTTTACAGCCTTCACGGGCTGGAAGATGTTAGGGCAGGAACAGCTAATGGCAGACACCTCATAATTAATGACTGACACAAGACCCTTGGCTAAAGAGTGAGGATCAAAGCCATGTAGGGAAGAGAGCTGTTACCTCATAATAATAATTCAGCCCAAAGTTTTGCACAGCTGGCATGCCAATGTGTCATTAGTACTCCCATAAGCTGTTAAGCATGTCACATTTTCTAGTGACAAACGCAGAGGGCTTAAAGACCTTCATGACAATCCCATTCACCAGGTTCTATGCCTACCTCGCAGGAGCAATTAGCTAATTGTCCGTAAAGCGTTTGGAAATGAATGCACTAAGAGCCAGGATTTTGACATAGAGGCTTCACTGGAAGGACTGTCAGGAACATTTTAATCGGTCTAATAGCACCAGTCAGAAAGCACTGAATGTTTGTGCATTGTGTGTGTAGAGAGATGCTCGTCTTTCCCCCACACCAAAGTAATTGACTTCAGGTTTTATTCATCTCCATCTAACTTGTGCCAGGCACTGCTATCTTAAAAATGTCACTGTAAACAGCACCATTTCCTACAAGGTATTTATGTTATAGTGTTCAATTTTTGGATTCAAATTTTCTGATTTGTTTTGATATTTTTTTAAAAGGACATTTCTATATGAACAGTAAGATTGGTACCATTGATATTATTTATGTGTTTTTGCTTACTTTTTCCTGGGATACAGGCATAGGACCACAGAATAGTTAATTTCTAAAGATGCCTTAGGAAGATGGCCATCGATCAAATCTTTCCCATTGTGGACGTTTGTTACTGCCTGGTGCCTACCTCCATGTTTCCTACCTGCCACCAGATACCAGATGGCAGCATTTAGGGAGTAACCAGAGATTTCTCCTTCTCTCCATTTCCCTGCAGCAGCTAGTGCCCTTTGTGCATGGCTGTGCTCCAATCCATCGAGGACATCCCAACCTTCTCAACAGAAGAGGCCAGGGGCATAGCATGGTGTGAACAGAAAACAGCTCCTGACTGACGTGTCAATAGACTTCAAACAGAGGTTCAAAACTGCGGGACCATTGCCCCTGTGTCTTTCGGTTTCTATTTCTGTGATAAACACCTTTAGCCAAAAGCAACTAGTTCAGAAAAGGGTTTATTTTATTTCACAGATTACAGTGCATCATTGAAGAAAGTAAAGACAGGAACCTGGAGGTAGAACCTTAGGCAGAAGCCAGGGAGGAATGATTCTTAACGGACTGCTCAATTCACTTTCTAATACGCTCCAAGACCACCTACCCAGGGATGGCACTGGGCACAGTGTGCTCGGCCCTTCCACATTAAAGCGAGAAAATTTCCCATAGACTTGCCTAGAGGACAATCTGAAAGCAACATTTTCTCAATTTAGGTTCTTTCTTCTCATAAGACTCTAACTTGTGACAAGTTGACAAAAAACTGATGAGCACATAAACCTAACCTGAGTTTTCTACCTGTATATATCTATCTGTATACTATGCCTGACTAAACACAGAGAGCGTCTTCCTTTCGAGGAGTAATCACGGCTTCCTCCCTGGCCCTCCAGCTCTAAATCTAAATATTATAATAAGCAGATATTTCCATTAATGACTGGTACTATGTCCAAGGAGGAGTTTGCGTGACCAATCCCCCACAACCAGGAGCCTACTTCTGTTTCACAATGGGATTTTCTGATGTAAACAGTATTCGCCTCACACTACCCCAGAGTCTCAGTAAAGCACAGCCAAGGCATCTTCACATGGGGCTGTTCAAAATGTCCATCAAAGGCACAACATTAACAGCTGTACCTTGAGACCACATCCTAATGGTTTTGTGTAGCTCCAGCAACAATCTAATATTGAGGACATGGTCAGCATTTCATTGCCTCCAAAATAGAATATGCCCACCTGGGAGCACCTGACATTGTAAAAAGCAGAGGGATAAGGATAGAATCATAATGAAGCTGCAGAGCTCATGCCAGAGGCAGCCAGTGCTTCAAGGCATACTGTTTGAACATTCACAAAGGCAACTGATATCTTCGGCACTTCGCAATGGCTGCCTTGCCCTTTATTTTTCAGATCAGCTTTTTGTAAGGCAAAAAATAAAAAAAAACAAATGTCTAATTAAAACAATAGGCATTTTACTATAGCCTGTGGGCCATAATTTAAGTGACAAGTCTTCATTTGAAAAAATGCTTTAACTGGGTTGTTGACAGTTTTCCTCTGAGAGTACAGGAATCAGAGGAAGCACATGGCTATTCGAGCCCTATGATCCACAGTCCCACTTCACATGACATCTATGCTGAGAGCTCAATTCCTAGCATCCAGAGCTGGGGTCGGATCTTCCTAGTTAGCTACAGCAGGAGAACTTATCTCACAGACCACTCAGTTGAGTGGATACGAATGTCCCTGTTATGTGAAGTTTTCCTGAGAAGATGAACAAGCACCTATTCATAGGTAAGACCCAAAAAAAAAAAAAACCAAAACAGACCAAAGATCTTTTCCCCCAAATCTAGGTTAGCAAACCATAAATTTCATTGAGATTATTTATAGGGGCAATGAGTGGAGGATTACCGCATGAGCATGAGAAACATAAGAGTGTTTATACCGGGGGAGAAGACCCTGCATTCTGTTATCAATTTATGTATCTTAAGGAAGTGGAGGAAGTCTTGTGAACCCTTCTTCCCTTCCTGACAGAACATTATGAAATCCAATTCTGTGTGGGTCTCATTGAGGAAATTATAGCTGCTGAGAACTCAAGAGATCATGACCAGAGAGAAACCACTCTCCCCTTCCTCAGAATCTTCCTTTCTACCAGCTCTTCCATAATAATTCTTGAGCAGTGGAGAGGGTGATGTAGATATCCCATTAGTTCAAAGCATTCAACAGTTACATTTTCAGGAGCCTAACTGGATATGTGTCTCTATAGTTACCACTGTCCATTGTAAAAAGAAGCTTCCCTGACCAAGGTTGATAACATTAAATACCCACTTGACAGGCATACTATATTCAGAAAAACAGCCATGGTGGCTTTTCCACTGTGGTTTTGATGTCTATCCCCAGCTATGTGTTTTAAATGGGGGTGTCAATACCAGATGAGAATTCCCTCCTATGGAACTAGCCTTAAATCTAGTCAGGGAAATGGTTGCTTGTGCCCATAATAGTTGTGGCACAACTGCAACCACGAGAACATCTTTCCTGGAATACTGATCTTGTAATATGCATGGTTTAAGTTCAAATAACAACACCGGTGATATTTCTCTTCCAGCAGGATGCACAGCACCGCCTAGCTGTAAGAAATCTAAACAACAAGGAGGAAGATTCAGTCTTAGTCCTGGCTTTGAAGGATGTTTACTTCTTCCTTCCCAGAGTGAATTCTCCATCAGGCAAATCAAGGAAAACACTCCCTATCTCAGTGACATATTCTCCTAGCCAGACTGGAATAGACAGTCCTGAGCAGGGATGGATGTGCATCTATATTGTCCAATTTCCTGGATTTAGAATTGTCTCTGGGAAAGTCTGTGAGGATGTTTCCAGAAAATGTTAACTAAGGAAAGAATAGCCACCCTCAATGAATGTGGGGTCACCATCCCATGAGTTTGGGTCTTGGGTTATATGAAAGTGAAAGCAAGGAGATGCAGATGGAACAGCAACATTCATCTCTCTGACATACCCCATCACACCCCTGCCATCACTTCTGTCGTTTCTTAAACCACATGCCAAAGTAAAGCCTCCTTTCTTAAAGTAGCTTTTGTCACATCATCTGTCAAGAGATTCCTGGCCATTTTCATAGCCATTGGTGTTAAGGAAAGATAATTCTTCAGTACTTGGAGACTTGAAGTTACAATGCAACAAAGAGGTTCAATTGGTACTGTCAATGCAGACATAGTGTGCCATGAGAATTCTCTTCAGATTTATATGAAGGAAAGGAGAACAGTTATCAAATAAATCCCAATTGAAGCCCTCAAAAATGATAGGACCTATATGCTTTGTAGTTATTCCACAAAGTCCTGATATATAATTGTAATTGATTTGACTGTGGGAACAATAGTTACATCTGGTCATTGGTTTGGAGAAGAGTTATTTCAATGAGAAAGGAAAAATATGGACTTTGAAATTGCTGCCTCACAGACCCTGGCCAAGACACCAAATCATAGAGAATATTGTGACCTGCAAGGGAAGATGGAGGATGAGTATCTTCTTTCAGGATCACAGAGAAGATGAAGTGGACACTACATGGGTTCAATGTTGATCCCCTAAAGATGTTTATATCAAAATCTTTTGGCTTCATAAATGTGACCTTGTTTGAGAAAAGATGTTTTCAGATAGAATAAAGGATCTTGACATGAGGCTTCATCAAACTTCTGTAGCCTATGTGGACTTTGGACTTGTGATGCTTTTGCTTTCTGTCTTTCTAGAGCTGGAATTACAGCCCCATCCCTCTAAGCTCTTCTAGAAGCATGTTTTATCCAAAAACCAAGAAAGGTCAAAAACCCTAATAAAGTTTTTAAATAAGGCTTATTCATTTTGCTCTGTGAATGAATGTTTTGCTTGTACATGTACCTGTGCAGCACATGTGTTCTTAGTGCTCACAAAAATTAGTAGAGATTTGTAGGCTGGTTTTCTTTGCTTTATGTCTAAAAAACACCTATGAGTAAGTACATGTGATAATTATCTTTCTGTGTCTGGGTTACCTCACTTAAAATAATGTTTTCTAGCTCCATCCATTTTCCTGCAAAACTCAAGATGTTGTTATTTTTTTTTCTGCTGTTTAGTACTCCATTGTGTAAATGTACCACATTTTCATTATCCATTATTTGGTTTGGTCGAGGGGCATTTAGGTTAAATCCCAGAGAAGTTAGACAACAATGAGGACACTAAGAGAGATTTCCATAGATCTAATCTACATGGGAAATAGAAAAAGACAAGAACTCCTGAGTAAATTGGGAGCATGGGGACCTTGGGGGAGGTTTGAAGGGGGGAAGGGAAAGACAGGGAGGAGAGCAGAAAAAATGTAGAGCTCAATAAAAATCAATAAAAATTAAAAACTAAAAAGTGCTATTTAAAAAAATTAGTAGAGAACATCAGAAGCCCAGGAACTGTAGTTACAAATGATTGTGAAGTACTGTGTGGGAGCTGAGACTCGAACCTGGGCGCTCTGAAAGAGCAACAAGTGTTCTCAACCACTGAGCTATCTCTCCAGTCCTTAGGTTTTAATTTTTATTGAGAACTGAAATGGCAAACCTCCTACTCTCCTAAAGTAAGTACTTGTGTAGAGTCTCACACCGCAGCCAGCATCAACAGCTGGAACTGTAACCCTGTGAACACAGAGGGTTTCACATTCATCTCCTCCTCTGCTGCGTATGAAGATAAAGGTGATGCTTTTCTCTTGTGTAGAAGGGAACTGAGGCTGGGAAGCAGCAAATAAGTCTCCTCAGGCGGACAGCTGTGGAGGGGGAAAAAGGAAGTGAAGTTCTTCTTGCACCAAAGTGGGCAACCTCAGCTCATGTCAGCTCAGATTTCTACTTCTGTACAAGAGCAAAGTAAACACTAGAAAGCTGCTTTGGCATGGCCTTTGGAAAGGTCATTTTTGTGGCTAAAAACGTTTTCTTTTTACTAAAAATGACCCATATTTCTCTTCTCATGCTTTATTGAATGCATTAGTTCCATTGAAAGGGATCATTTTCTTTATTTTCTTTGCACCCATTAGTAGTACTATTATGCCAGGCTTAAGGAAAAAATGACCTTTATCATGTCTTGGTGCATGCTTGCACATACATGCCCCCGTGGAAGAATATGAGTAGAAGATACACAACTGTAAACAGAGACAGCAACGGATTTTCAACATTTTCAATTCTGTAACTAATATGTTTGAATTTTCAACATGATATTTGATTCTCAACTACTAATGGGAGGAGCTGGTACATGAAAGAATGAGAAGAGTCCAGCTGTATGTAAGAATAGGAAGCCCACACTAAAAAGTTAATTTAAATCGAGGAAAAATGATGCTACTATTTTTTAAAAGGCAAGAGTTGGGTGAATGCAACTGGTAATAAAGGTCAGTGATTGAGAGCTTAGATTGCCCAGGATGGACAAAGCCATAAAACTGACCTACAGCACCAGAGAAAAGGAGAAAGAGAAAGAGAGAGAGAGAGAGAGAGAGAGAGATCCCTAAGTCATAGATCAAGAATCTCATGTGCTATCAAATCATCCAATAAATTTGCAATGGGAAGATGCTGTAATGGCAGCACAGGCTTTGATCAGCTCACGGAGTCCAAGAAAATTCAGTTTTAATGCATTCTATTATCACTGCAGTTATTTTGTGGTAACTACAATCACCTCTCCATGTCTGTAGGGAACTGTGCCATCCCCTAGACACCAAAATCTACAGGTACTCAAGTTCTTTGTAAAAGAATAGAATTTGCATATAACCTATGAATATTCTCCTGCAATACCTTACTTAAATCATCTCTAGATTACCTAAGAACATGACGTAAATTACTGTATTTTTGAGGGACTAACCACAAGAAGTGAGTTGGCTCGTGTGCTGTATTTAAGCAACTTTTCCCAAACATTTCCTGTCTGCAGTTGCTTTCACATGCACAGATGAGGCGGTGGTGGTCCACACCTTTAATCCCAGGACTCGGGAGGCAGAGGCAGGTGGATCTCTGAGTTCGTGGCCAGCCTGGTCTAATAAGAGCTAGTTCCAGGACAGGCTCCAAAGAAATACAGAGAAACCCTGTCTCAAAAAACCAAAAAACAAACAAACATGCACAGATGTAGAATTTGATTATATTCTATTCATGCCACAGAGAAACCCTTGTTTCATGACTACTGAACTCCCCACATCTGTCAGTGAAGTAGAATTAACAATCATGTTGTAAGTCCTCATTGCCTGCTGGCAAAGGAAGGCAAGACTAAGGTGGGAGACAGACGCCTTCAGCTTGCATTTCTTACCTTCTCTTCTGCCATTCCTATATGTATATTAAACATGTTGTTTCAGAGACATTCATTTTCAGTCTGAAAATATTAAACTTTATAGATTTTTTTCAACGGGAGGGAATCAAGGGTTGTAATATACGGGAGGGAATCAAGGGTTCCCGCTCAGGATCACAGACATCTCCCCAATCCCAGTTGTCTTGCTTCCCTTCCCATTTTTCCTTCTGTTTCCAGTCACTGAGGCCAGGGAGAGGGAGTCCTCTTCTGAGTCAAGGGGCAGCACTTAGAACACAGGCTACTTGGAGCACCTGCGTCATCTCATGTCAACTCCACTATACTACCTACTTGCTATTGTGAGTTTTCTACATTTTACTGTGTGAAATCAAAGACCAATTAATCCCCATGAAACCTCCAGAATAGGATCAGCACGTGCTCAGCAGCCATTTGTCAACAGTAGGTCTCATGACCCCTGCGCTGTATCACAGGGTTGCCCATAAGAGGGGTCTCATCCTCAATCCCTCATACAGAATCAATGGAGACAGGAGACCCATTTTCCCCCCACGGAAAACTGAAGCAGTAACTCCTGTCTTCGTCAGGAGCTGTTTTGAGTCTTTGAGTTGAGCTAACTTAAAATTTCTTCACCTTCTAAATGTGAATGTTTTCTTCAAAATCGTTATCACTTTTATATTAAGATTTTTTAAATACAATCTCTTCTCATTTTACATAGCTGTTCCCACTCCCATTCCCTCCCTTCCCCCCATTCCTCCCTTCCATCCACCACACCTCTCTACCTCCTCCTCGGAAGGGTAATGCTTCCCATGGGGAGACAACAAAGTCTGACACTTTACTTCAAGGCAAGGCCAAGCTCCCCCCCCCCATGTAGGTTGAGCAAGGTATCCCTCCAATAAGAATCTGCTCCTAGATGCCAGTTCAAGCATTAGGGACCACTGCCAGTGGTCCAGTAGACTGCCCAAGCCTCACAGCTGTCCCCATATTCAGTGGGTCTAGTTTGGTCCTATTCAGGTCCCACCACTCTCAGTTCAGAGTCAGTGAGCTCTCACTAGCTCAGGTCAGCTGTTTCTGTGGGTATCACCATCATGGTCTTGACCCTTTGCTCATATTATCACTCTACCCTCTCGTGGGCTGGTCTCTTGTAGCTAGATCCAGTGCTTCAATGTAGATGTCTGTATCTGCTTCCATCAGTTGCTACTTGAAGGTTCTATAATGACAATTAAGGTGGTCATCAGTCTGATTACAGGGGAAGACTAGTCTAGGCATCCTCTCCTCAGAGTCTTAGCTGGCATCATCCTTGTGAATTCCTGGAAATTTCCCTAGAACCATGTTTCTCAGTTGCCTTTTAATGACTTCCTCAATCAAGATACCTCTTTCCTTTATCTCCCCTCACTGTCCTTCCCCCTTCCCAAGCATCCCATTCCCACATGTTCTTCTTTGTCCCCTTCTTCTCTCCCCTTCCCTTTCTGCCCTCCCTATCCCCCCTCCTAATTTTGTTAGGAGGTCTTGTCTGTTTCTTCTTCCCAGGGGAATCCATTATTTCTCTCTTAGGGCTCTCCTTATAACTATTTCTCTAGGACCATGGACTATAGGCTGGCTATCCTTTAGTTTACATCTAATATCTACTATTGAGTGAGTACTTACCATGTTTGTCTATCTGGGTCTGGGTCACCTCACTCAGGATGCTTTTTTTTTTCCTAGTTCCATCCATTTGCATGCAAATTTCAAGATGTCACTGCTTTTAAGCCTATAAATGTGAAAATGTATCACATTTTCTTCATCCATTCTTCAGTTGAGAGGCATCTAGATTGCTTCCAGATTCTGGCTTGTTGGGGAATATTATTTTTAGGTGTGCTACTTCTGTTTATATTCCATTTGTTTAACTCTGTGAAGCTGTGCTACTGTGATGTTCCTAATAAAGAGATGAACAGCCAATAGCAAGGCAGGAGCAAGGATAGGCAGGACTGGCAGACAAAGATTATAAATAGAAGGAAAACTGAGGAAGAAGAGGAACAAAAGTTTGAGGAGGGGAGCACTAAGAGCCAGCACCCAGGAAGCCGTTGTCTTGAAACCATGCAGGTTTTATTGCTAGCGTTGAGTCAGGAAACCTTCTCTTAAAAGAACTGCACCTTTTTTTTTTTTTGCTTCTAGCAAACAGAACCCACCCATGAAAATGCTTAACTTTGTTGTGTCTAGAATTCCTTTCCAAGCCCCCTCAGGTATTATGTGGATTTAGTCAGTCCCACGTTGGTATGCCAATTTGTAATAGGAGGAGGCTTGTTCGATTCCAGGCTGCCCAGACTCCTGAAATAACCACACAGAAACCATAGTAATTAAATTACTGCTTGACCTATTTTTGTTGACAGAGGTTTCTGTCCCAGAAGATCCCACAGTTGTTCAGAGGTCCCAAAGAAATACACAGAGGTCTACATTAATCATAAACTGCTTGGCCTAGTATCTCAGGCTTCTTATTAACTCTTATAACTTATATTAGCCCATAATTCTTGTCTGTGTTAGCCACATGGCTTGGTACCTTTTTTTGGCGAGGTAATCACATCTTGCTTGCTCTATGTCTGGCTTCCTCTGTGTCTGATGACTGCAGACATTATGAATAATGCTGCTATTAACACAGCTGAGCAAATGTCAGTGTGGTATGAGTATGCATCCTTTGAGTATATGCCCAAGAGTGGCATTGCTTGGTACTGAGGAAGATTGTTTCCCAATTTTCTGAGAAACCACCACACTGGTTTCCAAAGTGGCTGTACAAGTTTTCCCTCCCCCCAGCAATGGAAGAGTGTTCTTCTTGCTCCACATCTTCTCCAGCATAAGCTATCATTTATGTTTTTGATCTTAATCATTCTGACCAGTGTAAGATGGAATCTCAGAGTTATTTTGATTTGCATTTCCCTGATGGCTAAGGATGCTGAACAATTCCTTGGGTGACTTTCAGCCATTTGACATTCTTCTGTTGAGAATTCTCTGTTTAGATCTGTAATCCCTTTTTAAATTGGATTATTTGGAGATGTCTTATTTCTTTGGTTCTTTATATATTTTGGAGATCAGTCCTCTGTTTGATGTGGGGTTGGTGAAGATCTTTTCCCATTCAATAGGCTGCCATTTTATCTTAGTGACTGTGTCGTTTGCCTTACAGAAGCTTTTCAGCTTCAGGAGGTCCCATTTATTAATTGTCACTCTCAGTGTATGTTCTACTGGGGTTCTATTTAGGAAGTGGTGTCCTGTGCTCATGCCTTCAATGCTACTTTCCACTTTCTCTTCTATGAGGTTCACTGTGGCTGGATTTATGTTCAGGTCTTTGATCCATTTGAATTTAAGTTTTGTGCATGGAGATAGACATGGATGTACTTGCATTCTTTTACATGTTAACATCCAGTAATGCCAAACCATTTGTTGAAGATGCTTTCATATTTCCATTGTGTATTTTTAGATTCTTTGTCAAAAAATCAGCTGTTTGTTGGTGTGTGGATCAATATCAGAGTCTTTGATTTTATTCCATTGGTCCTCTTGTTTGTTTTTGTGCCAATACCAAGCTGACCAAGCTATTTTGATTACTGTAGCTCTATAATAGAGCTTGATGTCAAGGATGGTGATGCCTCTGGAAGGTTCTTTATTATAGAGGATTGTGTTGGCTAGTCTGGATTTTTTTTCCATATGAAATTGAATATTATTCTTTTGAAACCTGTGAAGAATTGTGCTGGGATTTTGATGGGGATTGAATTGAATCTGTAGGTTGCTTTTGGTAAGAGTGCCATTTTTACTGTTTTAACTTATAAGTTATAAGAGCATGGGAGATCTTTCCCTTTTTTTCCCCACAATTTCTTTATCCAAAGACTTAAAGTTCTTGTCATACAGGTCCTTCACTTCTTTGGTTATTGTTGTTCAAAGATATTTTATGTTATTTGTGACCATTTTAAAGGGCAATGTTTTTATGATTTATTTCTCAGGCCCTTTATTATTTGTATATAAGAGGGTTACTGATTTTTTTAGTTGATCTTGTATCCTGCCACATCGTTGAAACTGTTCATCAGCTGTAGGAATTCCCTCAATGAATTTTTGGGGTCACTTATGTATACTATCATATCATCTGCAAATACCATAAGTTTGACTTCTTCCTTTCCAATTTATATCTCTTTGATCTCCTTTTGATGTCTTATTGTTCTAGCTAAAACATTGAGTACTACGTTGAATAGGTATGAAGAGAGTGGACAGTCCTGTCATGTTACTGATTTTAGTAGAATCGCTTTAAATTTCTCTCCATTTAATTTGATGTAGACTGTCTACTTGCTACGCATTGCTTTTTATTATGTTTAGATATGTTCCTTTTATCCTTTGATCTCTTCCTAAGATCTTTATTTTGAAGGGGTATTGGATTTTGTTGAATACCTTTCCAGCACCTAATGAGATGATCATACAGTTTTTTTTCTTTCAGTTTATATGTATGGTGGATTACATTGATATATATTCATAATTTGAACCATCCCTCCATTTCTGCAATAAAGCCCACTTGATCATGGTGGATGATTTTTTTATGTGTTCTTGGATTTGATTTGCCAATATTTTATTGAGTATTTTTGTATCAATGTTCATGAAGGAAATTGGTCTATAATTCTTTTTCTTAGTTGCATCTTTGTGTGGTCTGGGTATCAAGGTAACTATCACCTCATAAAAAGAATTTGCCAATGTCCCTTCTGTTTCTACTGTGTGTAATAATTTGAGGAGTATTGGTATTAGCTCTTCTTTGAAATTCTGGTAGAATTCTGTATAGAGGGACCTGATGATAATCTGGATTTCCTCTGTGTCTATTGTTACGTCCCCCTTTCATTTCTGATTTTGTTAATTTTCATATTCCCTTTCTGCCTTTTGGTTAGTTTGAATAAGGGTTTGTCTATCTTGTTGATTTTTCTAAAAGAACCAACTCTTTGTCTCATTGAGTTTTTGTATTGCTTTCTTTGTTTCTATTTTATTGATTTCAGTCCTCAATATTTGGTTATTTCCTGGTACCTACTCCTCCTGGATGAGTTTGTTTATTTTTATTCTAGAGCTTTCAGACGTACTGTTTAGTCACTTGTGTGAGATTTCTCCAAGTTCTTTACGTAGGCACTTAATGCTGTGAATTATCCTCTGATCACTGCTTTCAATGTGTCCCATAAGTTTGGTATGTAGTGTTTTCATTTTCATTGAATTCTAGGAAGTCTTTCATTTCTTTCTCTATTTCTTCCTTGACTCTGTGGTTTCATTGAGCACTGTTTTATTTCCATAAATTTGTAGGCTTTCTGCAATTAGTGTTGTTGTTGAATTCCAACTTTAAACTATGGTGATCTAGTAAGATAAATGGGGTTATTCCATTTTTTTGTATCTTTTGAGGTTTGCTTTGTTATTGAGTATGTGGTTGATTTTAGAGAGTGTTCCATGAGGTGCTGAGAAGAAAGTACATTCTTTTATGTTTGGATGAAATGTTCTATAGATGCTTATTAAGTCCATTTGAGTCATAACACCTGTTAGTTCTCTTATTTCTTTGTTAAGTTTCTGTCTGGCAGTCCTATCCATTGATGAGAGTGAGGTGTTGAAGTCTCTCCTTACTATTAGTGTGTGAGGTTTGATGTATGATTTAAGATTTAGTAATATTTCTTTTACATATGTGCGTGTTCACATATTTGGTGCATAGATGCTCAGAATTGAGACTTCAGTTTGATGGATTTTTCCTGTGATGAGTATGAAGTGTCCTTCTCCGACTCTTTCAATTGACTTAAGCTTGAAGTCTATTTTGCTAGATAGTAGGATAGTTATGTCTGTTTTTTTCTTAGGTCCAACCCTTTGCATTGAGGTAATGCTTATCTTTGAGGGTGAGATGCGTTTCTTGCGTGCAGCAGAAGAATGGATCCTGTTTTAGTATCTATTCTGTTAACCTGTGTATTTTTATAGGTGAATTGAGTCCATTGATATTAAGAGATATTAGTGAAGAGTGATTGTTTTCTCCTGTTATTTTTCAGTGGTAGTGTTTGTTTCCCTTCTTTGGGGTTTTCAAGAGTGAGATGAGAGGCTACTTGTTGCCTGTGTTTCTGTGAGTGAAGCTAACTTCTTTGAGTTGGAGTTTTTCTTCTTGTATTTTTTGTAATGCTGGATTTGTGGATAGGTAATGTTTAAATTTTGTTTTGTCATGGAATATCTTGTTTTCTCCATCTACGGTCTTTGAAAGTTTTGCTAGGCATAGTAGTCTGGGCTTGCATCTGTGATTTCTTAGTGTCTGCAGCGTATCTGACCAGGACATTCTCGCTTTCAGAGTTACCATTGAGAAGTCAAGTGTAATTCTGATGAATTTGCCTTTATATGTTACTTGATGTTTCTCCTTTGCAGCTTTTAATATTGTTTACTTATTCTGTATGTTTAGTGTTTTGATTATGATATGGCAAGGAGACTTTCTTTTCTGATCCAGTCTATTTGGTGTTCTGTTAGCTTCTTATATCTTCATAGGCATATCTTTCTTTAGGTTGGGAAAGTTTTCCTCTATTGTTTTGTTGAATATATTTTCTGTGCCTTTGAGTTGAATTTCTTCTCCTTCTTCTATCACTATTATTCTTAGGTATCCCAGTTTTGATCTTTTCATGGTGTCCCAGTTTTCCTGGATGCTTTGTGTTAAGGATTTGTTGGATTTGGCATTTTCTTTCACTGATGAATCTTAATCCTCTATCGTATCTTCAACTCCTTAGATTCTCTCCTCCATCTCTTATAATCCGTTGGTTATTATTGCATCTGTATTTCCTATTTTTATGCACAGGTTTCCCATTTCCAAAATTCCCTTAGTTTAGTTTGTTTTCTTTATTGCCTCTATTTCACTTTTCAAGTCTTGAACTATTTGAGGTGTTTCCTTCACTTGTGTAACTGTTTTTTGGGGGGTTTCTTTAAGAGATTTACTGATTTCTTCCATTTTTTTTGTTTGTATTTTCCTCCATTTCTTTAAGGGAATTTTTCATTTTTTCTTTAAGGGTCTCTGTCATCTTCATAAAGTTATGTTGAAAGTAATTTTCTTTTGCTTCTTCTGGGTTAGGATGTTCAGGTCTTCCTGTTGTAGTACCACTAGCATCTGTTGTGCCATATTGGTCTTTATGTTACGTTATGTTATGTTATGTTATGTTATGTTATGTGTTCTTATACTGCCATCTGTCCCTCTATTTCTCCAGTGGGTTGAGGTGGGGTCTGTGCTTCAGAGAGTCCCTATTCCTCCAGTGGGTGAAGTTAGGGCCCATGGTGGTTGCTCTTCCTCTGGGTGCAGGGGGATCCATGCCTCTAGTAGATGCCAATAAGACTCTGTGGATGCCTATAAGGCCCTTGGGCTCCTCTCAATAGGCAGTCTGGAAAAAGGCTCTGGTAGTCACAGATGTGGCAAGGATGGAAGCAGGTGTGTGGAGGCTGCTCAGGTTCTCCATGGCTTGGTGGGTGGGGGTGGGCAATAGGATCTTCCTCCCCAGGCAAGGGCCTAGAGAGCTGAGCCCTCTAAGTGGAACCCAGCAATGATGGAAACTGAGGCAGAGACCCGCATTGGAGCACTGGACTGACCTCCCAAAAATCCAATTGAAGAGTGGGAGGAATAAGAATATGAGCAGAGGTCAAGACCAAGATGGGTTCACCCACTGAAACAGTCTAACCGAGTTAATGGGAGCTCACCAACTCTAGCCAGAATGGGAAGGAACAAGCATAGGGCTAAACTATTCCCTCTGAATGTGGTTGACAGTTGCATGGCTGGGGCAGACTGAGGGACCACTGGCAGTGGCACCAGTATTTATCCCTAGTGCATGTACTGGCTTTTGGGGAACCTGTTCTGTTTGCATGGATACCTTGCTCAGTCAAGATATAGTAGGGAGGGCCTTGAATTTTCCCCAAAGCAATGTGCCTTATCCTCTCTGAAAAGTGGATGGGGGTGGAGTGGGAGGGTGTGTGGAGGGAATGGG
>LOEQ01001486.1:175618-192014 GCA_001685075.1 Bramus lutescens | reverse complement strand
GGGGGGAGGGAGTAGGAACTTGGATTGGTATGTATAACAAAAAAAGACTGTTTTCTTTAAAAGAAAAGTCTATGCAGGGCACCAAGATTATATTCTTCCCTTCTACCTTGATGGGTATCTTTGTCTCTCCCAGGCTTGTTCATTTATTCCAGGATTCTTGGCTTCTGGCCTGAGAGTTACACACATAAATAACAAACTCAAGTAAATTCAACAACTTTCTTCACAAATCATATATTTGAGGTAGGATACTATACATATACACATGTATATGTATATGTATATGTATATGTATATGAAAGAGGATTCATTTAGCTTATTGAAGACAAAACAAGCTAACACGGGCTATTATGAAGACTGTGACAGATGACACAGGTGGAACACATGTAGAAGAGGGGTCACATCTCAAATCAGGATGCAACAGGAGGAATAGGAGCCAGGCAGGTTGTTTTTATAGCCTTCTCAAGTAACCTATTAAGTGACCAGATGAGAATTACTTTACCCCTATTCTGAACATACATCTAGCAACCAAATGACATTTTACTAGGTTCTACTTCTTAAAAATTCTACCATCTTCCAATATTTCCATCCTGGAACCCAAGCTTCAAACATGTAACCTTTGGTGGGAAGGGTACCAAACCAAGTCGTGGAGGTAGGCAAGTTGGCTTCAACCTAGAGGCCATTTTAAGTGCCCACTGAAAACTCAGAGGGTACTTACTATCAGTATAAGGAGTCTATGCACACTTACATTGACCTGCTTTTCAATTTTCTATGCTCTTAAGTCAAGGTTTGAAATAATAGATGCTTACTCTAGAGATGTCAGGGTTCTCAGTGCTATAACAACCTCTGGATGCATTTCCAAACTCCAGTCTTACCAGAGAGGTCAACAAAGTGTTAAGTTTGTAATCTAGGAAATAAGGAGAATCTGAAGACAGGTTTTAGCTACAAATGTGTTGTACTTCACAAATGAGGGAGCTCAGGCCTCATCGCTCACTTTTGAGCTGTATGGTATGATAGGTTTTTAAATGACAGTTCACAAAATTTCCATTGTGATCTCCTGTTTCTGAGCAGAGCCTCGATCATTCAAGTGACAGCGTAGGTGAGCTGTTGCCATGCATTCCAGAATCCCATTTGCCAGGCTTCCCTGGGAAGAACAAGACAATGATGTCTGTCTAAATCTCAAAAAGGCTGGACCGAAAACAAGGAGATAAGGGCACTATAAAATATCGTCCTTGACTCCACACTTTTCTGAGACTCCAAAGACAACATTTATCTTCAAATAAGTATGACTGCCTAATACTGTCAGATTTAAATTTGACAGAAAAATTCTATATTTTCTCAAAGTCTTCCATTGTGCCAGCCTTTCTTTATCACTGGATGCATCAAGCATTCAATTTTCTAAGCAAGCATTCTCAGTTCCTTTTTATTTATTTTGTCAATGAAGAAATAGAGCCATCACTGAGCTGTTATTTTTCTTTATATACTTAAATATTAAATACTCATATATCAAGAAAATTTAGCCAGAAAATAAAGTTTGAACCCCCATCAGTAACTCAATCCTGACTATAACTCTAAATTGAAATAAGACCATAATCCTAACTTTGACTCAAATCCCAACTCTGAATTCCAATCTAAGTATAACGAGAGCATTAACCCTGTCTCTAACCAAAATCTGTATTTCTATAAACTAAACTCTGACCCACCATGATACAATGAAGGATTTAGCTAAAATATCCACTGCTAAAACAACAACAGCAACAACAAAAACAAAACAATGAATGATTTGATTAAAATGTCTACTACAATAAATAAATAAAACAACCCCCCCAAAATAAAAGACTTCATAGAGATTATAGCCCAGCTGAAATTATATAGCTAATTTCATTAAATAGACTGGAGGAATAAGTGAGAAATCACTTACACTGACTTTGGCTAATGAGTTGTGGGATATATTTATAAGATGTTCTTTTTAATTATTTATACCCAGGTACCATATAGCTATCAAATAAAAAATGCTCTGTTGTATTGTAAGGATAACAGAAAGGGATTTTCATTTTGAAAGCTGCATTAGCAATCTTAAGGCATATTTTCTTCTTTATGAGACTTCACCCTGCCACGACGATGCCAGTAAACAGAAGCTGTGTTTTACCATTGAAGAAAAGTGCTGTCAAAATATATAATCAGTTATGAAGCAATCTGGCTGCAAGCAGCACAAATATCAAGTCTTTTGTACCCTGAAAATCAAAAAGGTACAAAGGAAAATCGAAAACATAAAAACTCCAGTGGATTTGTTATACATGGAATGCTCATTCAGAAAATGATAGATTCTTTACATCTGTGAACCAAACACCAGCAGTAAGAAATGATAGAAATTAAATTTCACCTTAAGTTTGATGAAGATAGTAATAGTGAAAACCCAGTCAGGGTCCACAAATAAACCAGAGGCAGCAGGAGAATACAAGACTCTGAAAAAGCCCATCCCTACGATTTTGTTGTAATAAGTTTCAGAATGGTCCTCAGGCTGTGCAGAGGTGTCCATCATCCACTCATTAGCCATTTAAGAGGCTAAGCTACCCAGCAGATGTGGTTGTGTGGATTAATAAAGATCAGATTATTAATGAACCATAGAAAATTCTTTCTAAGACAATGTATGTGTGACTAAATTGCAAACGTCTACATGTTTTATGTGGGACTGTTTCAGAGGGCTGTGTGAAGGGAATGTGAAGGGCAAATCCTCCCATTTGTCCCCTAAGTTCTCAGAATAAAACCTAAAATCTTCACTGTAACTTCCAAGACCCTCCTTGAGTGTCCTTCGGACTAACTTCGTTAGCCCATCATCTATTAATTTCTTTCTTGTTCACGGTTTTAGTTGGTATTTCTAGTTTGTTTTATTACCACAATTTATAATCACCTATCTGTAGTTTGTTAAGTCTTTTATTTTCAACTTGAACAAGAAGATCTATTTGGGCAGGGGGTTACTCTTACTTGAAAAAATAAAGAATAATGCCTGACCTCAAGGACACTTAGAATGCTGTAGGGAGACAGAACTATAAATTTAAAGTGGAAGATTATATAAAAACAAAGATTATCAAATGTGCAAAATGTTCTGACCTCACTACATGTATTATACCAGGTCAGGAAAGAGAGTGAGCCACAGTGCTATTTGGAAAGTGGGTTTAGAAAGAAATTAAATTCTAACTGATGTAATAAACTGGCAAGAAGTCCTCCAGAGGGAGGACAAATAGCATGAGAAATGGTTTAAAGAGAGAACCATATTGTCTGTGAGGAAGCCTGCAGTGAAATAAGAGCTGACCAACACTGAGAAGACAATAGATTTGGCCAGAACAACTGTTAGGCTTCCAGAACATATTTTGCTAACAGTGCTCTGAACCTCGCTTTTATGCCAAATGTGGACCATACCACAGTAGGACAGGACACACATACATGGATCACACTTACCCAAATCTCCTTGCTTCTTCTCTAAATGCCACATTATAAAGCCATAATAGAACCTACATGAAAGAGCAGCTGACTTGCTGTTATTACAGACCATAGGAAAGACTGAAATCAACTTCTATTTTCCTTTTGAAATTTGTTCTGCATTAAAAATAGAAAATAATGCAGGGTTATAAAAGTTCTAATATATATTAATAATATTGACATCACACATGAAATGAAAGTATGCAATTACATGAAAATGCAATGTGGAAGATGCATTCAACAGTATAATAAGAGCTTAAAATTATATGATGAAGATCTTACACATATAGACATAACTTCAGAAGTCTAAGTTAGAAGCTGAGTCCTATTGCCTGTTTTTGTTTGGATATCATTATCAAAACTCTATTTTGTTCCAGGCACATCCCTGGTGTTAATCGTGGGGTAGTGAACAGGCTACTGGGAACCAATAGCTAGAATTGGAGAACTGTGGGCCTTCCCTGGATTTGGTGAGACATGCCAGGCTCAATAATTGGCACTACTTAGAAAGGAAGTGGGCAAACTTTAATAAATTCTAAAGGAAAAATCATTACTAATGTAAATCAAAGTAGCTCTGAGGTGGCATAGGAGCTGTGATAGAAACGGAAATACTGACTTGAATAAGGATTACTAGTTAGGGTTACATTCACTAGACTTTACCAGACTTGAGTCAAAAACCACCCAAGTTCTAGATTAATTATTTTTCAATCACAATAATAAATATCCAAGATAATCAATGTGCAAAGAGAAAAGATTCTTTTGACTCACACTTTCATGGGTTTTTGTTCAAGATCAAATGACCCCATCGCTTTTATGTCTATGAAAAGACAGTGCATTATGATGAACCCACATATGGAGCAAAGCCTCCAAGGGAATAGTGGGGCTGAATTTTACTACTTAATGCAGTAACCTTTCATTTGGTCAGATCAACTTTAGGCTGAGAGTGCCCTGAACTTCATCTATGTGCGAGATGTAGACCATAGCACAGTAGGACAGGACACACTCACATGGTTCACACTTACCTGAATCTTCTTGCCTCTTCCCTGAGTGCTAAATTATAAAGCCATAAGAGAATCCAGGTGAAAGAGCAGCTAAGCTTCAATTCTTCTATATTTCCCATTCTTACTGCATGTTTCCTGCTTTGAGAGACCTTTTAATAGTCTTTGTCTACTTTTATTAGTATTCTTTAAAAGCAAAGGAGCAAATACTTACTTTGTGCCCAAGCACAGTTTAACAAATATCACCATACCTCATGGCTTTCCCTAAAGCGATGAGTCCCTAATACTAAGAGGGTTTTCTGTGACTTTGAAGCAATTCACAGTCTCTTTTACCTTCAGGTTGTGACTTCGGACAGGAAACTCTCATCATTTTTTCTTACTGTGTGTTTTCCTCCCTCAATCCATCTCAGGATTATTTCTATGTACATGTCTGGTGCAAGATTTATTGCAACACTCATTCTAAACTATGGCTCTTTGATTTTTCTCTCCCACAAATGAAGTTTATGATCTTTAAAATAAAAATTTAATAAACCACTAGTATGACAATGCAGCATGACCTCTGTAATATAAAAAATGAATTATTCTGTTCTTCTTATTGGAAAGATGATAGATTAAAATGTATCTCTTCAAAGAAAAAATAATAGCACAGGAACACATATTTTCTTCTTTGCTCCTCAGATTTGTCTTTTGGAAGCTGAGAGTACATGAAATCCTTTATCACTATATTTAGATGTCAACCAGGCAGGTCGGTGCCATGGTAACCACTGCACAAAAAAACTAGTGAGGTAGGACATGAGTGATCTGAGGAAGAGTTATGTGGGTCAGCTGAAGGGTAGTGTAGGTCTTGTTCAGCCTGAGCAGTATGTATCTTCTGCACATATAAGCTAACTGCACAGAGAAGGCGGTCATGGGTACCACTGTCATCTCCCTCCCCAAGGCTCTGATGCAGGATGCTCTATATGAGTTCCCAAAACTTAGGAGCCGTCTCCTAAATCCATGTTGCTCCCTGAGCCTCAACAAGGCTGCTTAGCTTTCAACAATCCCACTTATGGTGAGTTCTAGGATTATGCTACATGCTCCATCCATAGTAAGTTGTGGATAACGTAATTTGATACTTCATGCCCATATTATGCCAGAACTTTTACCTCATGGTGAGAGTTCATGGAGCCAAAAGTTCTTAGTGAGGACTTGCCTATTGTTCAAGACTCTTTCACACCCTGAAGATATAAGAATGAAAAGACAGGCAGTGTCTTTGTCCTTTTGGTATTTCACTTCATTGGGAAAGAGCCACATGATAACGAACTATACAAATAACAGCAAATACACAGGAGACATATGTCTTAAGATGTCCTGTCTCTAAGTGGTATGAAGACTATCTGTGGAATGGAGCAGCCTCACACAAAGGTGCTAGTTGATGAGCAGAATGCTAGGGAATTGGGTTCTGCAAAGCTACACTGGAAATAGAGAACATGCTTCTAGAAGAGAATGGGGACAAATAATGGCTTGCAGAATTTCAAATACAATTGCGGAGGGGCAGCATAACCAGCGTCTACCAAGTACAAAATGGCTCTTATCATGCTGGTTAAGAACAACCTTGTTTTTAGGTGCCCTTCCCCCACAAGTCAGGTGTGCATAAACAGTAGTATTGCCAGTGCAAGATCTTAGGAAAAGCTTAAGGCTTCTAGCTAGGTGTGCCTTTCCCTTGTTTCTGAAGAGCTCTCCTCAGTGCAGCTGGACTGAAGCTCAGAGAAGGATTGTTTTATTGTTGTTTTTATCCATGGTGACTATCAAAACCAAAGAAATTTCTGGTAGATAATGAGGAGGCCCTGCTGTATCAAGGTTGGTTTAATGGCCTCCTGGTTTCCCGGGACTCCAGTGGCTTTACCTGCAAACTTTATTTCCCAACAACAGGCACCCAAGTCCTCGGCCTTGTTATCAGGTCTGCTTGTGCCAATACCAGGCGGCCTGGGAAACACTCCACTCCTGTCATTTCTCTGCCAACATCATCTTTTCCCAGGACCCATCCCAAGTGTCTGGTCACTGCAACTAAGAAAGTCAGGACAGTAAGCAGTCTGGATGTCATTAAAATTCTTCTGAGTTTCAACCTTAGAGCTAACCTGAAGCAAATCTACATTGTCTTCCTTTTTTCTAGAGCCCTCTGGCTTCTCCTGTGGTGATGGCACCTGTCCCATCAATCTTCCAGCTGTGCAGATTAATGACATATCCACAGGAAGGGACACAATGGATTCAAAGTGGCTCTTGCAAAGACATTTACATGTGAAACTGTGACAGGCCCCTCCCCCACGGCTCTTTATGCATGTTGTAGCACTGAGTCCTGCCAGGAGGACCAAGAATTCTACAAAGCTGCTGAGAAGAATATGCAAAGGCTGGGCTGGATTGAGTTATTCCTGAGTACAGTGTTTCCTTTCCTGGTTTGAGGAAACAGAATTGACAAAGGATCTGTAGTACTGCTTCATCCAGTGTAGTGGACTTAAAGAGAATTGGGGAGTCTTAAAAAGTGTGATGGGGTTGGAGAAAATACTCAGTGGACAGAGCACTTGCCGCACACGCATGAGGACCTAAGTTCAACTCTCACCACTCATATAAAACCTGGGTGTGGCAGATTGCATCTGTATCCCAGGCCAGGAAGTGTTGCGGGAGGAGCAAAGAATCCCTGGGCTTGCTTGTGGCCAGTCTAGCATAAAATCTGTGGACTCCAGGTACAAGGCAATGTTGCACAGAGCAGTAGAGTTACTTGCTATCCCCCTCCAGCCTTCTCACGTGCAGATACCTGCACACAAATGTGCACACATGCAACTAAAAAGAAAACAAATAGCATGTTATCAAAAGAAAGGGTCCTTCTCAACCCTTGGTCCACTTTCCACTCAGCCTAGCTGTGAACGTTGGAGGAGAATGCTGAAACATGGTGCCAAAGACAAGCATGTTCTTAGACTAAGGCCATAGTCTCTGCCCAAGGGGAGAATATGAATTAGAAACAAAAATATTAGTTTTCCTTAAAACGAGGATAAGGCATGGAGACAGACAAAATATGGAACAATAGTTAGGGAAATGTGTTTCTCAGGCTAAAATCCACTTGTTTTGCTCAGTGTGACAGAAAAGAGGAAGCAATTCCTCGTCTTGAGAATCTGACATTGAAAGAGTGGGAAGTACAGTATTCCTCACATGGTAACGAGAGAACTTGGGGTGCTGGTACATTGGACAGCTTGCTCAAGGAATATTATGGAATAGCTACCTAGTAGTTAGCAAACCGATAGGTTTGGGGGTGGTTAAAAAAAAAGTTGGAGTAGTGTCGACTCCTGGCCTTTTATTGAAAGGCATTGGGTGAGTCAGTGGTAAACAATTTTTCAAGTTAATATCTGTGTTGATATTAAGACTTTCCTCACATGCTCTTTCAGGAAGTGAACGGGGGAGACTCTCCAGTCACAGGGCAGCTCAAGGTGGCATCTCTCCAGATGTGCAGAACAGAGCATTGCTCTTGGCTTCTGCTCACATACTGTACAGCGGTCATAAGCAGTTGTTGTAGGACTGTATCTGCTAATCTTGAGTGAGTAATGTCACTGGGTTCTGGTCATCAGGCACAACCTGAGGTGCAGTGGGAATCCTAACAAGCTGTTTTCACAAGTCTAAAAGGCATTTTTTTTTACTATGCTCTTTACAAACTGAAGCATGTTTTTCTTTCTTTCAAAAAAAAAAGCATAGGTCTCTGCATGTGGGATATAAGAGAAAATCAAATTCTCAAGGGAGCCATAAGAGGGTCATTTCAGAGCAACCCTATCCAGACATGACCTCAGAAGACACCCTTCCTACTGATCCCTCATTGAATAGAGGCAGCTGATTCTTCACCTTGCTCTCATCTCAGGAAACCTAAGTACTGCTTCTCTCCAAGAATGAACTCTGTCATCAGGTTGATAGGTAAATTGGTGAATTGATTTATTAATTCGCAGTAAGAAATGGACTGTCATAAATGCTAAGGCCAGTGTCTCTTGGTTAGCTCTGAGTGAGGAATTTGATAACAGAAGTTTGCTGATCGAGTGTGAGGTCATATCAAGAGAAAAACCAATAAGTGATTCAAATATTTATTTAATGGCATTAGACAATGTTAATCTGATGCATTGTGATTCTCTTGTCAAAGAATATTGTTCCTTAGCTTACTTGGCTAGACAGATAGACACCAACATTGTTTGAGTTGTGTAAATTCCTTTACATTGTATAAGATTATTCTGTATTTTATAATCTTCTGGGATCACATATTTTTTAATAGCCAAATAAAAACACTTGATGCCTCCCATATGGTACGACTCTAGACATTTCAGTCACTGCTCAGATATTTCTGTTTCCCTTCCTGTATCTCATTGACTATTTCTCACTGTAACTTCTGCTCACAGATGCTTACCGCCCCAGGTGAGCCTGGCTACCTTATGGATACTACCAAATGGAGGTCTATTTACTTATATTTAGTTTTTCCTTTTATTTATAATTTTCACACAATGTATTTTGAGCCTATTCTTCCCCTCCTCCAACTTCTCCCATATTTTCTTCCCTATTCACCCAACTTCATTTTCTTTCTTTCTCTCAATACAAAAGCAAATACAAAACTAAACAAAACAAATAAGATAAAAAATAGCAACATGAAATAAAATGCACTCCCCTACACACACACACACACCAAAAAACCTACAGAATCCTTTTGTGATTGATATATCCAGTGAAACTCCATTAGAGAAAACTGATTTTCTCTTTCCCAGCAGGCATCAATTGTAAATATCTTCTTGGTCAGAGGTGGAGCTTTCTGTCCATTTATCCTTCTCAGTGTTGTGATTTTGTCTAGTTTGAACCTGTATGGATCTTTTGGGAACTGTTGCAATCTCTGTGAGTTCCACATGGTTCCCGTTGTGCCTAGGAAGAGGCTGTCTCCTTGGAGTCTCTTACAATCTCTCCTCCTTCCCCACATAGTTCCCCACGTTTCAAGAGAAGGGGACTGCAAGCTCTGAATTCTCTTGTTCTGCACATTGTCCAGGTGTGGTCCCTAGATTAATTTCCATCTACTACAAGAACAGGCTTTTCTTGTGAGGGCCGAGCTTGCACTGGGCTGGGTCTTAGCCTAGTTAGCCTAGTGTGGCCACTGTGAGTCCCTAGAGAACTGTTCCACTGGTCGCTGGGAGTCACAGACGAATGAGGCTGGACTAAAAGCAAAGCCTGAAAGGGACAGTGGGAAAGAACTATGGGGACCTTGGGTCTGCAGCAAGGTAGCAAGACCCTCGGGTGTGGAGGTGGAGGAGGAGGGGTCCTGCGAGAGGGCTGCAGAAGGACGAAGAGTCAGTCTGGAGAGACAGTAATGGAGGGAGGGATTGTGTGCTGTGCGAGTTTCTACGCCTCCACCTTAGCTTGCTGCTCCCACCTCCAGAACAAGGACACAAGACTGTACTAGTTTCCTAATCTATCAGAGAGCACTGTCATCGAGGATTCTCACAACAAGAGAAGAGAGCAAAGGCAAAGTAGATATCACTACTTCCAAAGATTCCTGGCATGGGTCAACATAGTGTGCTCCATACTGGCAATTTCTCCACTGTCATGCTGTTGAACCCACTTCAAGTACAGATTAGATCTCTTCTCTTTCTTCGTTCTTGCTCTCTTTATCTTCTAAACTCTCTACCTAAGTTCTCGAGCCCACATGGGAAAATAGTAGTAAAATCCCTTATCTAAAACAATAGTCTCCTGCTATCTGAGAATAGAATCATTTCCATAAAATGTGGGTCAACTCTTACTATGTGCCAACGCTTTCTAGACTCAGGATACAATGGAGGGGAAAACCACACAGTCCACATTCTAAGAAAGTGTTCATAAAAGCAATTATGCAAATGAGTATATTGTTATAAAATGAAGCTAATGTTCTGAGGGGAAAAAACATGGCATTTGCTGAGAGATTCTGTGGTAGACTCCTGAAAATGTCTCTCAACAGACAAGAACAATGTGAATGCAGAGAGAAATAAGGGTGGGTATGTAATGTGGCCTTGCAGACTGGGTTGCTCAGGAAGTCAACTGGGTTCAGTGTGACTGAAGAGGAAAATGGCAGAAGGCCACACAATGAGACTAGAGAGAGAGGCAGAAAAACCCCCCTGAACATTGATTTGGAGGCTAGTTGAGGTTCAGATTTCAGTTATAAAAAAAGAATTGTTTTGATGCAGCATGAAGATAGTTCACTCCAAAAATGAAAGATAGTTAGGGGCAGGGAGAGCAGCCAAGCATGCAAAAAGGAGGGAAATTGAGCTTTCTCGGGAGCTGTTAATAGCAATCTGGCACGGATTAGATTTAGCAGGGAGAGAGAAGAAAATGGAGAATGCCACAAGCGTGACTTGGAGCCATGTAAAATGCAATAGGAAACCAAGAAGCAAAGCAGGATTTAGGAGCTAAAGCGATGAGTTCTGTCTGGTTGTGTTGCATCTGAAGTGCCCATGAGACAACATCTGCATCAGTTTAGGGTGAGTGCTGAAGAGCAGGTGAGAGACCTGGGCTGTAATTATTTAAGTAACATTTTATTTTCAGATGTCGTTAAAGGTGGGAATGAGACTATCTGGAAAGAAAGTATGAATGAAAAAAAGCAAGGGACTCACACGTGAGCTGTAACCACCTCCATTTCACAGGCATCTTGTTCCCCAGACACTTTCTGTAAGTTAGGAGAAAATAAAAAGGTCAGTTACAAACAGAGATGTGTGTGAAGATAAGTTTTAGATCATTGCTTATAATATTTGGTCAGGAGAGTTCAAATGACAATATCATTGGGGTTGATGGTTAGACGAGGATGACTGCACTGGAGAGTGTGGGAAGTGGATGAAGCCCTGAGTGAATGTTTAAGAATCAGATAAAATCCTAGAGAATGTGTATCATCAACATAAGCACAGCTTTGTGGAGCACTGCAATGCCTCAGTCCTGTGAATGTGGCCAAGTTTTCCCCAGGTAAGGCTCAGTGGGATGGCAAAGACTTCTTCCGGACCAAGTGGTAGTGTTTATGAATGACTGAACAGCTTGCAAATGCTAACACTTGTAGCTTCCTCCTCCAAGACTGCCTACAGTCTGAGACAGCTTCCCTAAAGAAACCCTTACTGGAGCTAGCTAATGTCTCCTCCTGAGCCATGCCAAAAAAAAAAAACCCACCCAGATTCCAGATACAAGATTACACTCTTGTAGTAAGTGTTTTCCATCAAATTGAGCACATACCCCCTAATTCTAGCCCTGATCCCAACTTTTCTTTGTGTGTATCTGTGTATCTGTCCTTCCTTCATCCTTGTTTTACTCCAGTCAGATTTTCACAACCAAGCCATACACAACAAACCAAGAGATAATGGGATATGTAGTAATTTGGGATTCCTGAGACCCAAAACACTGGCACAAGGATTACCCTGTATAGGAGGGACACTGCTAGACTAGAATAAGTACAAAGCGGTTGTGTTCATAGACTGGGTATGGTTGTACATATCTGTTACACTAGAACTTTAGTAGCTAAGAGTGAATTGTGAACTGAGGCCAGCCTGGCTTATACAGTGAGTTTAAGGTCAACCTGGACTACATAGTGAGACCTATCTCAAACTCTGCTTTCAAAAGAGCTCAAGTAGAGTGACGTGTTTGGAAGTTGAAGAATATTGATGACTGTGTTTCTGTTAGGTAGAAGGTTGTCTTTGGTGAGTGACAGTTCAGCAGAATTGGAAGGAAGCAAGACACTCTGAGGTGGACATTGGAGGCAGTTGGAAGGTGGTCCTGTTATATGTCATGAGAGGGCACAGATAGAAACGCAGGGAAGAAGGGCTGGTTCAATGTCTGTTTTGTTTTATTTTGTTTTGTTTTCAGATGAATATGAGGAAAACAGGAGAAATATAATTCAGAGTACTGACCAAACGTCTCTAAATTGAAAGAATATAGAATAAAGTTGGATAAATAAAGAAATAAAGGAAACAGAAGGATATATAGATTATTTGACACTGCAAACTCATGCAGTAGCCCCAGCAAGCCTAGAATACCACACACCAGGACAATGTGAAGTACCGGGGAGGCAATGAACTTCGGAAGCAGGTGGGACACCCAGAGTAGCTCAGTTTCTCACAGTGATAAGTCTAAGGTGTGACCTGGAGAGAGCATGGCTAAGGTGGAGATGAAAGGCCTTCTGCAGGAAGATGTTAAGGAGTTCAATGATTGATGTATCGGATGGAGGATCATGATGGAAGCTGACGAAGACATAATCTTATCCACTTACTGCAAGACTCCTCACTGAATTCTGGACCATCAACACACAAAGCAACACAGTCTATGAGCATGCTTTCTTAGTTAAAAGGCAAGCCTTTTATTGAAGTTCGATGTTGGTTACTTTGTGAGTGATCTGTATCCCAGCTGCCAAATCTCTGACATCTTTCCCAATACTAATTCTCCGATTCTCTCGGACCAATACAAAGTGAACTTTATGTTGCTTTCCCTACCCTTCCCCAAATTCCTATGCCACAATGAAACCCTTACTATCCGTATGGCTGTATTTGGAGTAAGGAAGGCATTAAGGTATAGAGTGGTTGTAAGGGTGGGATTCTGGACTTTGCATTTAAAACATATACCTGACTGTGCTTGATTCCTCTCTTTTCCCATGCATGCAAGGAAGTATCTGTGAACATACCAAGAAGGTGCTCTTCTGAGAGACAGAAGGAGAACCCTCATCATAAATTAGCCATGATTGAGCTTTGACCTCAAGCTCCAAAACTGTGAAAAAAAATATTTTTTCAAAGCCACCTATTGTGGGCCACTCAGGTAGACTGAGATGCTGACCATGCAGTTAGAGCATATGCCCCTCAGCAAATGTCTTAGCTCACGATGATGTAACCCCTGGCAGGTGGGTGAGCTCTGAGAAACAGTTGTCTTCATTCTTTAGTCAAACACTAGATGAAAAGGGAGCGAGGCTTTGACTGACACAGTAACTCCCATAACTGCTCAGAAATACAACCAAATATTTGCTAGTGACACAGTTTTCCAGTATATATGTCCATGAACACATGTTTGAATATTCCTGTTTTCCCTGTAAAGTTCAGAATTTTCTAATTGTTTTGCCTGTGCTGTGATTTAACCAAGCATTGTTGCTGCTTTGCAACCTATACTGTGAGCAGAGGTAGCATCCAGCAAATACAAGAGCTTTGGATTCCACACAGCAGGCAAGCCTGAAGCCCCAGAATTGGACTGGCTTTCCCATTTTAGACTTGACTTACTAGAAGATTTTGGAAAAAGAAGAGAATGAAGCTGCAACAAAACCTGAATTGTTTAAACTGTATTCACTGAGGAAAAAAAACGTGAGGTTTAATTGGAAGACTCTGCTTGTGAAACATCACAAAATGCAACATCATATAATGGTCAGAGCAGTCCTGCATCTCTTCCTCTTTAATTAGGAAAAGTCCAGAAGGTATAGTCTGTGAATTTACTAAATCTGCTTGATGCCTATTCTCAAAAGGTCCCAGGGAGAACCTACAGTTATAAATAGCAAAATGCTCAGCATTTGTGGATTTTATTGTTTTTTTTTCTGTTATGGAACCTTTTGGTGCTTCCTTTGTATTGTGTCCAGGAGGCCCTAATCTGTGTTGCTACTATTGTTAGTATCCACATCACCATCCTATTGTGTTTTTCTAATCTTCATGTTTATTTCTTTACTTAGAGGGAAGTGAATCTTCTTCTAGAAAATTAAGCATAGATTTTTGTTACTCAAAATCCTTAATAGACTTAACATTGAATACTTAAGAATAATAAATATTGGAAGCCATGGTGTCAAGAGCTTTGTAAACTACAAGCACACCGGCAGGTTCCCTACTGCACCTTATCTTACGGAATTATCAGAGAAAGCTTGCATGTTGTTATACAGAAGTGTGCCTTGTCCTAGGCAGTTAGTTTGCTATAAAAGGTAAGACACATCCAAACTATGATGATGCAAGAGATATAAATAAATAAAATAAAACATGGTAAGTCTGGATCTGAAGCTTTTCAAAGTAGTGTACATGGTCACACTGTCTAGGAGGGTAAAGGTAAGGAGAAGATTACACTATACGCTTCTCAGTTTAATCCTCGTGGAAATGGACAAAACTAATCACAAATGAATACATGCGCTCACAATCATTTAGCGAGTGTTTGGCTAAAACATTAATTTGAATTTCCATCTCCTTTTCAATTAAATCAAATAGTTGATTTAATCCAGAAAATCAAATTGTGGAAATGTCTGGCCTTGGAGACAGCAATAATGGAAGTTGAGTGAGACATGGGCCATCCAGCTGCCCTGTACCCAGTCACGGGTCAACTGTTGAGGGTTTGTGAAAATTGCCTTTGCAAGAAAGGCAGCCTATATTTTGTGCTACTCAAAAAATGAAAATAACTCTAAAGTGTATTAGCCAGCCAAAACCCACATTTTTATTTATTATAACCACCTCTTGTTGGTTTTAAGTTACTCCCGCTATAATTTTGGCAAATTATCCCAAAGAGATATATTGGTTTTCTAAGGCAGCTCAATCACACTGAATGCCTGTCTGCTTCAAAGTAGAGGCATAAATAGTAGAAAGAAGCCTCCTGGGCTGTACCTGGCCCAGATGAGCAAACAGAAAGCACAGGGAAGGTACAAGCATTTATTTTTTAAATGGTTTTTACTATCGCTGTTCTTATAAGAAAAACATGCAATTTTATTGAACGGTATGTGTGCGTGCACACACACACACAGTATGCGAGAAAATCAGACAAAAATCAGGCCCAAAGGAGAGAAAATGTGAAGCAAAAACAAGAATATGAGCTGTGTAACAGGAGTAGGGGGTTTATGCTTTAAGAACAATGTGAGCCAAGATTTTCCCAGAATTCTCGACAGGACTAGAGCTTTAGTCCTGGATGATGGAAATAAAACAGCGTAAGAAAACTCAGAAAGTGGAGGGAAGATAGCTGAGGACATTAGGACCTCAAGGTCACCATTGTTATGAAGGCACTGGGTTTTCTTCTCACATTCTATGCACCAGACTACAAAATGTACCACCAGGGAGAATTTGTGGCATTGTGCTTTGTATCTTGATTATAGAGTGTTACAGGATCTGTTCCTGTGGGGACGCGATGTAGAACTGTGGCACACTTTAAGTTAGTGTAGATTTCCAACTTTTCATATGCACTTTCTAAGAAGAGGCAATCAGTGAGAGACACTGGCTGAGAGAATCACAGGTTCATTTTGTGATGTCTTTGCAACTTTTTGTAAAGATACAATCATTTCAAAGCAATTTTTAAATTAGCCCACCTTCATTGTACAAAAGAATGGACTTTGCTATGACATTTTCACACATGTATAAGGTGCTTTAATCCTATTCTTCTCCCGTCTCTCCTCTCCCACTTAGTCCCTTCATGTCTTGTTTCTCCTTTTAAATCTATCTTATGCATATGTGGGACCACGATATTTCTCTTTCAGAGCCACGCTGATTTGCCTGATGCGGTGATCTTTCAGTGCCTCCCTTTTCCTGCAGATGATGTCATCTCCTCTTTCTTTATGGATGGATCAAACCTCTATGTAAGTATTGTGGCTGGATCACATGGCAGTCATATTTCCAGTTGTCTGAAGTCCTGCCCCACTGCCTTCCCCGGGGTAGAAGAAGACCTGCCCCACTGCCTTCCCCGGGGTAGAAGAAGACCTGCCCCACTGCCTTCCTCAGCGTAGAGGAAGATCTGCCACACAGTGTTCCTCAGGGTAGAGAAAGATCTGCCCCACTGCCTTCCTCAGGGTAGAGGAAGATCTGCCACACTGCGTTCCTCAGGGTAGAGGAAGATCTGCCCCACTGCCTTCCCCGGGGTAGAGGAAGATCTGCCCCACTGCCTTCCTCAGGGTAGAGGAAGACCTGCCACACTGCCTTCCTCAGGGTAGAGGAAGA
>LOEQ01001486.1:155524-175524 GCA_001685075.1 Bramus lutescens | reverse complement strand
AGGAAGACCTGCCCCACTGCCTTCCTCAGGGTAGAGGAAGACCTGCCCCACTGCTTTCCTCAGGGTAGAGGAAGACCTGCCACACTGCGTTCCTCAGGGTAGAGGAAGACCTGCCACACTGCCTTCCACAATGGCTGTACCAGCTGTGTAGAAAGGGTACGCTTTCCAGCATCTTCGTCAGCAGTCATGTTTAAAATACTCATGACAGTCATTTTGATTGGGGTGAGGTATAATTTTAATGTAATTTTGATATTCCTTTCCTTTATAGCTGTGGATATTGAATATCCTTTATCATATATATGTGTGTGTGTGTGTATGTGTGTATGTATATATATTCATCACTTATACTTTTTTCAATAATTTTAAATTTTTTGACAATTTCATACTTGTATACAATGTACATATTTACACTCTCCTATATCCTTCTATCTCCTGATGATCTCATCTCCTTCTTAATTAGTCCCCTTCCTATTTTCATGTAGTGTGTGTGTGTATGTGTGTGTATGTGTGTGTGCGCCTGTGTATGTACCCACATCTTGTGCAGATAAACACAGTTAGTGTGTGTCACAATTGCACTGAGCATGTCATATCGACATAATAGTATTTCATGGTAACTCTTTGTCACACTCTGGTTCTTCTAGTCTTTCTGCCTACACTTAGTGATGCTCCGTGGGCCTCCCTCTAAGTAAGTGATGCTTAGACCCCATTTAGGGCTAAGCACCCAGCAGTTCCTCATTCTTTACATTTTAAAAGGTTAAGAGTCTATTATCTGGCCTTTGCCCACTGTGAAAAGAGGCTTCTCCATCCAAGATCGAAAGCTACACTAGTCTGTGGATAGACTCATAAATGTTTAAAAGTCAGTTTGACTACATGTTCATCTAGGAAGACATCGGTAGCAGATCTCCCCCATAGGGCTGTGCTTCCCCTTGCCTATGGCTTTTGACCATTTCCAGGTGACAAGGCATGCATTCCCTCCCAGGAAGTGGGTCTCAGTTCACACTGGGAAGCAGCTGGATGCCTCCAGAGCCGGGTTCACGCAGGACCCATCTTCTCAATTCGTTCACAATTTCTTGATTAGTTTTGAAGATTAAGATTTTAAGCTCTTTATGTATCCTAAATATTCCTGCCTTGTTGAGTAGCCAGCAGATGGTCTCTCGTGCTGTAGGGTGTGTCCGTTTCCTCTGCTAATTGTCTCTTTCGTTGTGTAGAGGCACTGTAACTTTGCATCATCCTATTCTTAGTTACACCTGGTGTTTGCTGATTTTCTGGGCTATTTTATTTCAACTGAGAAAGCGCATTGCTTCTGCCTAGATCTTGGACTACTTCTATTTCCTCCTGGTAGTTTCAAAGACTGAGGTTTCATATTAAAGCTTTGTTCCATTTGGAGTTGATTCTGACCAGGATAAGAGATATAGTTCCGTCCTTCCACTTATGAATATCCGGTTTTCCCAGCACCATTTGTGCCAACATGTTTTCTGACTTCTGTTGAAGAAACAGATGAATGTAGCTGCGTGGGTTTATTCCTGGTATCTTGTATGATTCTATTGTTCTCAGGCCCCTTTTGTGTTGCTAGCCTGCTTTGAGGCAATTCTTATGGTGTTAGGGATCAAACCCATTGACCTTACATATATTAAATGCACCTACTACCACTAAGCTCTGTTCCAAAGAGCTTTTAAAAATCAGGTTTGGCTATTTATGTTTGTGGATAAAAATCTTGTTCCACCACCATGGGGCCCTTTATATTGCATGTGGGTTTTTCTGGAGGAAGTGGGCTCATTAGGAGATGATTTAGGCCATTGTCCTCTCAGCTCTCACCCCTTTCACCTGGGAACAATTGATGAAATCCGACTTGAGCTGAAGAGATTGAGAAGCCACAGTTCTGCGTTCTTCCTTATTTTAAAACACAGACGAAAGCAGCTATGAGTACTTTTAGTCATTCTATAAATAAAACGCTTCCTCTTCCTTCTAATGGAGACAGATAGATCGAGCCCCACTGAGTAGCCATTATGAGAAACTGTCTGGTAGGTATGTATCTTGCTGCACTGAGGATGATAAATGGCCCTGGAGGCTAATGCTGTCTGATAGACAAGTTCCTCACTGCACTTTTTCTGTGTTTAAACATTCCTAGAAAGACATCTGTCATATCTAGATTTAACGTTAATTAAACTGAAATTCATTTCATATTTGTTTGAGAACTAGTAAAATTGAAACAATTCCCTCCCTCCCTTCCTCCCTCTCTTCCTCCCTCCCTTCCTTCCTGTTTTACATGCCAGGCACTTCCTTTAAGCATAACTGAATGCTACTTAGCAAAACATCTATTTCCACAACCCTAGTCACCCTTGGGCACTACTCCCTGACACCGGAGAAGCCAGGTCAGAGAACTAGGAAAGACTGTCCATGTTATCTAGTACAGACGTCTTAGGTTGACAGACAAAGTCATGTTCTGTCATGGATCGTGGCTCCTTTTTTCCTGAAGGGATTGAAATTGGATGCTGGGTTTCCTTTGCTTAAGCTCCACCACTACCTGGGACACACTGTCTGGAGTTTTGCTCTGAAATGTACCTTCCTTTCCCTGCATCTCAGTTGAGAAGGCAGAGATTCTCTTACCATGTTCGTATGACTGATTCATTTCAAAACTGGGACTCTGCCCACATTCAGGCTCCTGGCTTCTGACTTCCTCTTCTGCTACTCTGGTATACTGCAGTAGACTCCAGAAAAAAAAAAATCTTCAGCCTGAGAAGAAGCCAGAACCCCAACCTGAGCAAGAGGATTTCTTTGAGTATCCGAAAGTGCTTAAAAGAGCAGCCTGGCAGGAGACTCCAGCCCAGGACAGAGTGGCCTCTTAACTGCTTGATGTGGCTCAGCCCCTACAGTGAGCAACAGCAGCCACAAGGCCTGCTCTCTCCAGCCCCTCCTCTCCACTCCAAATTGATTTTGGCCTTCCTGTTTTCCTGTGCTTGACAAAGAAAGCAAAAGTAACACGCTGTCAGTGGACAGTTGCCAAAAAGCAGAGTGGCCCTTCAAAAAATCAGGGCTTCAAACTTCCAGCTGCAGTTCAAAGCCGCTTGCAAGCAGCCACTGCATTATGCTAATTATATGGTAAATCATTAAGACCTTCCTATTTGTCTATTGATTGTTTAAGTAGAACTTTATGACGGGGAAGTATTGGTGCTAGGGCTATTGATTCAGCCTCAGTGTGTTCTTACCCAGGCAGCTTTGCTATGAGCATTACTCTAACTCTAATGTATTGCCTTTCATAAGCCATTTCATCTGCACCCGTGGCACTGTGCAATGGCAGACTTTCGAGAGCGTTACCTTGCTAGAACAAGATGAAAAATATAGACCTTCGTATAAAAATAATATGAATAATCATGTACCTAGTGGTTTCCATGAGTCAGGCCTGTATCATCATCTCAAATGCCCCATGGCTGCATATAGAGAAGACAATCTCCTTTGTCATTCGGTGCATCCTGGAGGAGGAAGATGCAGTGGCTAGTCCTTGCACACGCAGATCAATCATTCATATACACTCACACTCAAATTCCTGGGGAAAGCTTTGGCATTCTTCTTAAACCTGGCCCATAAATGCAATAGCTTTACCAATGTTCCCTAGACCTGAGGTCTTGGATTCCTCAACAGGCCATTCTCATTCCACGAATAGGCATTCACTCAGAATTTCACTGACTCAGGACTCCTGGCTTCCTAGAGTCCTCTGTCCTCTAAACAGAGCACTTAGGACTCCTGACAGCAGTGTTTGTCTGCATGTTGATCAGTTGTGGGTCTCTGTATTGATCACCACCTACATTAGAAATAAGCTTCTATGATGAAGGTTCAGAGATGCATTAGTCTATGAGTATGAAGATAAGAACTCAAGGGTAGTTTATTACTATGTCCAGCCCCTCAACTGAAAAATGGATAAATAAAATGTGGTACATACACACAATGGAGTATTATACAGCAGTAAAAGATGACATCTTGAAATTTGTAGGCTAATGGATGGTTCTAAAAAAAAATATTGAGGGGGTAACCCAGACCCAGAAAGAAAAATATAATATGTACTCACTCATAAGTGACCTTTTGACATAAAACAAGAAAAAAAAAACGGCCTACAATTTACAATGCCAAAGAACCTGGACAACAAAGAGGACTCGACTCTAAGAGAGACATAAATGGGTCTACATAGGAAGGTGAAAAAGACACGATCTCCTGAAGAAATTGGGATCATGGGTCATAGGAGATGGTACAGGGGAGAGGGGAGGAAGGTACAGGAGTAGAGAAAAATGTATAGCTTAATAAAAGTAATAAAAAAGAATAATAGTACTAGGTTCTTTTCTAAGTCCTATGACTAGGCATCCATGGGTTTAGGGATAACTTAACAGTACCCAAGCATGAGTTTCGTCTTGTGGAAACATGATAGCATTCATGCTTTTATGGAACCACTGGACATATTTCGGCACACCAGTCATCATTGTAGCTGATAAGATTCATAGCTGAGTAAAACTGTTAATACTTCTGTCCTCCCGTCATAGTGTGCATAGCACCTTCCCATACTGTGAAAGGTATTCAGTGGGGCGAAGCTTTCAGCTCAATCAATACAAGGTTGATTTCTCTATGTCCTATGTCTCAGATGCGTGTTATCTTCAGCAATTGGGTATTAGCATTAATTTCTTGAGGTTAACTGCATTAATCAAGGTTCTCTAGGGTCACAGAACTTACAAATCTATCATCTATCTATTTATCTATCATCTATCTATCTATCATCTATCTAGCTATGTATCTATCTAAAATTATTGGAATGACGTACAAGCTGCAGTCCAACGATGGTTAGCTGTGAATGGAAAGTCCATGAATCTAGTATCTGCTCAGTCCCAAGGGACTGGGTGTCTCAGCTCGTCTTCTATATATGCTGGAATTCCTAAAAGGTGGGCTTCAATGCCAATGAAGGAATAGATATGCTGATGAGGCAGGGGCAAGCAAGTGAAGAATGAACCTTCCTTCTTCCACTGTCCTTTTATAGGCTTCCAGATTAAAGATGCACCTTCCAGCCTCATGATCCGGATCAAAAGCCTGTGCTTCCATCCTCAGGAGCTGGATCTAAAGCCTGTGCCTTCCACCCTTAAGATCTGGAACTAAAGCCTGTGCCTTCCATCCTTAAGATCTGGATCTAAAGCCTGTGCCTTCCAGCCTCAAGATCTGGATCTAAAGCCTGTGCCTTCCATCCTTAAGATCTGGATCTAAAGCCTGTGCCTTCCAGCCTCAAGATCTGGATCGAAGGCTTGTTGTTTTCCTGTCTTAAACTCCAGATCACAGGTGTGCTCTCCATATCTAAATTATAGTTCATTTCAGATATAGTCACATTGACAACCAAAAATAGCCATCACAGTAACTAGGAGCAACAGCAACAGCCTGTAATAGCTGGGGTGGTCTGTAGACCCCACTGACCAACAACTCAGAGAGGTTACCTCATACATAGAACTGGGCATTTTATTTGATAGCTTGTGGTGTTTGGGGAGGCATTGTCCCCTAATTGGAGAGTAACTGCATTTGAATATTTCTCTATATGTTTTGTAGGGTGCTTCTCCAGTACTAGGTTTCCATACGGGGTTTTCAAAATTCTTTAGTGTTACTTATCCCTCCCATATTCCCCCTGCATTCTTCCCTGTTGTCCCCACCCATTAACCCTTCCTGTTTCATTGTTCTGCTTCCCCTCTCCAACTACTAACTTCCATCCTCAATTCTTTAAACAGAAAAGTTGTAAAACTCTTCATTGGGAATGGTTTTCATCAGCTACGTTCCCTGGAGAATATCATGGTATTTTAAAAATTAGAAAATTACAGAGTTTTTAATATCAGCCCAAGAAACATTTGCTGCATATCTCCTACATAAGTCATGCTCACGCTTTACGGAATCAAGTGAGTCACTCGGTGCCAGAAGCACTCCATATGGTTCCTACAAGGTCATTCTCATAGTCGATCCCCTGACTTTTGTTCCCAGCCTGTGAACATGGTTCTTCATCATCGCCTTGAACTGCGCTCAACCTACTGATATTTGGAGCTTTCTGCTTCACAGCCAAAGTTGTAAAAATGGTATATTGTGTTTCCTAGTCCTACGTTTAATGGCTATCAAATATCCTAGTCCGTTGCAACCTATTCATCCTGTTAGCATATCACTAGTAGTGTTCTTACATTGGGGAAAATATAATATAACCCAGCATTGAAAAATCAGTCACTCACCTTACACTTCACTACGTATCTTCCTCACCAGATTGATGTCTGTAGGAAAAGGTCATATTTAACTTTGTTTCAAATCATGTTGAATTATTGTTTATACTGCTATTAATTGCTTTTAACTCCCAAAAGCAACATTTAGCATCAACTTACTATTCCCATATTGTTTAGCACCAAACCCAGAGTAATAGCATGAAGTTTAGGTTTAATTAGCATTCACCATCTGAATTAAAGTATGTAAGATTTATACATTATAACTTAATGGATACTATTGCTAAACTTTAAACTTTTAAACTAACATTTGTTTCTCTGAATTTATCTCAAATGTTTGATCTCCAAATCTCCAAGAACCAAACTACGTTTTAGTGAAAGAAAAAATTGTTTACACCTTACAGAATCTAATGTGCTATAAATATTTCCCTGTAGTCCAGTGAAGGCACAGAATAGATGGATAAAGCATAACATGTTTAAGTTTTGTGAGTATATTACAATCACTAAAGTTATAGCAAAAATTGTGACTTATAAGTGTGGCACAGTGCAACCACAGAACTAGACCATCCAATGGAGAGAAACACAGTTTACTTGGGAGACACAAAATTCCAGGGTATCTATCTTTCTCTCGGGGGCTGGGGGGGAAAGCCATGTCAATTTTATGAGGACAAGAAGGGTAGGAGGAGGCATGCAAAAACTGTTGTAGTAGGAGGCTGCTTGTTGGTTCCCAGCTGCTCAGTCCTGAAATAATCACACAGAAACTGTATTAACTAAATCACTGCTTGGCCCATTTGCTCTAGCTTTATTGGCTAACTCTTACATCTTAATTTAACCCATCTCCATAAATCTGTGTATCACCACGTGGTTGTGGCCTACCAGCAAAATTTCAGTACGTCTGTCTCTGGCAGTGGCTCCATGGCTTCTTTCTGACTCCACCTCCTTTCCCCAGCATTCAGTTCAATTTTCCCACCTAGCTCTACTCTGCTAAGCTGCTGCCGAAACAGATTCTTTATTAACCGATGGTATTCACAGCATACAGAGGGGAATCCGACATCACAGAACAGCCTGGGAGCAAGCATGGTAGCTTTGATTCTTTGTAGGCTGTTTGGATTATTCAAGAACCAGATGCCCTTTGTCCAAGATGCTTGACCATTGAGGTGAATAAAAGAAGTAATGGCTTTTCCTGACAAAGAGAAACCCACTTCACAAGATGTCTAAAGAATGCTATTTAGGTTTCTATTTACCTAATTGTAATTCTTTGTTTACCTGAGTCCATTTGAGACATATCTTCAGTACTACCATTGTGGGTGTCTGCTTTAGACTAACAGAGACAATGCTACTGTGTGTGTGTGTGTGTGTATGTGTGTGTGTGTGCGCACATGCGTATGTGTGTATGTGTGTGTTTGTATCTATATGTCTGTGTATGTGTGTGTTAATCTGGAGCCCAGATGACAAGTTTAGGTATTGTCCCTAAGGCACTGTCCAATATTAATTTTGCTGACTCTCTCAGAATCCTAGAACTCTCTGGATAGACTAGGCTCACAAGCCAGGGAGCTCCAGGGATCCAGCTGTTTCTGACTCCCAAACACTAAGATTGTAAATGTATAGCACCATGCCCAGCCCTTTAAAAAACTTTATTTTATGTGTAAGTTTGTATGTCTACCCGAGTGTGAGTATTTGTATCATATGTGCTGTATGCCCACAGAGATCAGAAGACATCATCAAAGGGTATAAATACTTGTGAGATGCTTAATGTGGGTCAGGGAACCACAATCCAGGAGTCTGCAAGAACACCAAGTGTTTTTAATGTGGAGCCATCTCTCCAGCCTTCCAAATTTAAAATAAAAATATTTAAACATGAATTCTAAAGAGTGAACTCAAGTACTCATGTTTGCACAGCCAGTGTTTTATCAACCAAACTGTCTCGGCAGCCCCATGTCACTCTTTCTTAAAAATTATCTCAAGTATTAAAATTATATAAAATACATTATATGTTGTATATTACAAAATTTTGTGGTGCTGAAAATGGAATGTTGGGCTTGCACATGCTAGGCACATACTCTATGATGTTGTACATTCTCTGAATGTGTAACTTTAACATTAAAATGCAGCAACATTTCAGAATCAATTTTATAATTTATTTTCTGAATCATAGCCCACACTTATCTTTCTTGTGACAGGGCAAACAACTCTGTGTGTATAAACAATCTTGACTTCTGTATTATATGGTTTCCAGACATTTTTCTAACTTTAAAAGTTCATTTCACCTGAAACCTTTTGCTCTCCAAAGCGTTAGAGACACACAGACCTACTCTCTAGGTACTCCAACCACAGAAAGATAGACAGCCTTTGTGCCCCTCTATCTCTTTAGAAAACAGAATTCATTTTTCTGCTGTCTGATTTAATACTATTTTCCCAATTTTGTTTTTAACTGCATGATCATGATCTTGAATATTTTTGTTGTTGCTCTTGTATTTCTCCCTTTAGGCAATTCAGGCGGTAAATCTGCATCATATTCCTTTCTATATTAATAAATCAAACATATTTTTAAATGAGTTAGTAGAGTGGAAAGAAAATATATGCAATATAGATTTCTAGAGATAGGAAAATCGTCTATGCCAGGCAGAAAAATGGCTTAGACATTTGCCAGATGAGAAGAAGCTAAGTCTCCCCTGGGGACATCCAGTGTTCTCTTCAGGGAAAACTGAGGAAGTGAAATAGGAGCAAAGGTCATTTCTCTGTATTCTCAAGGGGGAAGAATACAGACAGGTGGATTTGTTTGTGCATCTTCTGGAAAAAGCCTTTCGCAATAACAATATCCGCTAATCTTAGCAAAGGGAATATCCCAAATAATGTAGAAAGGGAAGACATTTTCCTGCAGACAGAGTGCTGCATTTACCTCCACATATCCCTGTAGATACACTGTTGACTAGGATAAAGCGACAGATAAGAACGGAAGAAAGTTCCAATGACAGTGCTTAATTTGAAGAAATGCTCGTAACTGAGCAAGTATCACACATTCACACACTTTTCATTAGTTTCAAATGGGAACAGCAGTCAAATCACTTAAGCAGAAGATGCTCATGTAGAGTCCTGTGCTGTAACAACCAAAGAGTTTGAAGTCAACTGACAAATTCCCTGAGTCATGGATGGTAGTTTTCTGAAATGGAGACAGATGCAAAAATTCCTAGATTTGACTATAGATAGATTAACTGGACAGAAAATCCATAAGCCAGTTCTGGACTTAACACTTCTGACCGAATGAGCTTAACAGAAACGGGCAGGACTTAACGCCCAGCAGCAATATGAGGTTTTCTCCCACTGCACACGGAGCAGTCTCTATTGTGCAATATGTGCTAGGGCACAAAGCATGGATTAGTAACTCGGAAAGACTGGAAATGTAGCCTGGTGTCATTTAGATTACAGTATAATACCAAAACCTATGGTATTAAGTACTTTTAGGAAGAAATTTATAACAATAAATGTGTTCATCATAAAAGAAATAAAATACCCCAACTAAACAGCCTAATATTACTTTACAAGGAATTTTAGAACCGAGAACAAAGCACACCTAAAATTAACAAGATAAAGGAAATAATAATAATAATTTTAAAATTATATCAGAAACTAATGAAATATGAAAAAAGAAAACAATCATTGAATTTGTGTTTTGAAAAATAAGGTTGACAAACCTCATAGTTTTCTTAAAGAAAAGAGGATAAGTCCATGAAATAAAATAGAGTGAAATGAGAACACTGTCTCAGAAATCAAAAGGATCATATGGGGCAAGTCTATGTCAACACATGAGATAACCTAGAGAAAAAAGATAAGCTCCTAGATGGAAACAATACCACCCCAGAAAGAAACATGACTGGAGTGGGAGGTCCTTCTGTCTATGTGCTGCTTTTACTGGTTAATGAATAAAGAAACTGTTTTGGCCTGTGATAGGGTAGAATAGTACAAGGTGGGAAAAACTAAACTGAATGCTAGGAGAAAGGAGGCAGAGTCAGGAAAAGCCATGGAACCTTGCAGAGACAGACTTTGGACAAAACCTTGCTGGTAAGCTACAGTCACATGGCAATACACAGATTAATAAAAATGGGTTAAATTAAGATGTAAGAGCTAGCCAATAAGAAACTGGGACTAATAGGCCAAGCAGTGATATAATTAATACAATTTCTGAGAGGTTGTTTACGGAATCTGGGCAGCCGGGAACAAGCAGCCTCGTACAAAACAGGAATCTGTAACTAATCAATAACAGAAACTGCCAATAACTGGCCAATAGTGAAAGGCTGAAAACCTCAGTGCCAGATGGATTCACAGATGAATTCTAACAGAAGGACTATACCAATATTAACAAAGAATTAATATTCACAGAAGGATTAATACCAATACTTCCCAAACTCTTTTAACAATAATTAGAGGTATTCCTTCCAGAAACATATTATGCAGCCATCATCACTTTAAGGTGTACACCAAGCAACAATATCACAAGAAAAAAAAACTTTACTTCAGCATCTCTGATCAATATTAATAAAAAAATCCAAAATAAAATATTTACAAAGGAAATACAAAAATGTAACAAAAAATTATGAAAATTTATTGAGATATATCCCTGGCAGGCAAGTTTGGCTTAATTTATGCAAATTAATCAATGTGAAATATTACATTAAAAGAATGAAAAATTTTCTCATAGAAATGGAGGAAAAAACAAACAAAAATTGGAAGAAATAACAAATCCCTTAAAGAAACCTGAAAAAAAAGCAAGACTTGAAAGCCAAAATAGAGACAATAAAGAAAACACAAACCTATAAAATTCAGGGAATGGAAGATAAGGGTAAAAACAATCAGAAACCACAAATGCAAGCATAAACAGCAGAATACAAGAGATGGCAGAGAGAATCTCAGGCACTGAAGATACAATAGAAGAAATAGATCAAATCGGTCAAAAGAAAACATTAATTCTAAAACTCACTTGCGTAAAAAAAAGAAAGAAAACATTAAATCTAAAAAAAAGCTTAACACAAAATATCCAGGAAATATGGGACACCATGAAAAGACCAAACCTAAGAATACTGTGGAGAGAAGAAGAAGAAATCCAACTTGAAGGCACAGAAAATATATTCAACAAAATCATAGGAAAAAAAACTTTCCCAACCTAAAGAAGGACATGCCTGAGAAAATACAAGAAGTATACAGAACACCAAATCAACTGGACCAATACAAAAGTTTCCTTGCCATATAATAATCAAAACACTAAACATACAGAAAAAAGAATATTAAGAGCTGCAAAGGAAAAAGGCCAAGTATCGTATAAAGGCAGACCTATCAGAATTACACCTGACTTCTCAGTGGAAACAGTGAAAGCCAGAAGATCCTGGTCAAGCATTATGCAGACATTAAGAGACCATGAATGCCAGCCCAGACTACTATACCCAGCAAAACATTCAGTCACCAAAGACAGAGAAAAGAAGATATTCCACTGCAGAACCAAAATTAAACAATACCTAACCACAAAACCAGCCCTACACAAAGAGCTAAAAGGAAAACTCCAACCCAAGGAAGACAGTTAAAACCAGGAAAACACAGCATGATGATGATTTCACAGCAGCAAATCCCAAAAGAGGGAAAAACTCACAAATAACATAACCAACAATGAAAACTAAAATAACAGGGACAGCCAAACACTGGTCATTAATATCTCTTAATATAAATTGAAATGGACTCAACTCACCTACAAAAAGACACAGGCTAACAGACTAGTTACAAAAACAAAATCCATCCTACTGCTGCATACAAAAAACACACCTCAACCACAAAGAACATACTTCACCTCAGAGGAAAGGATTGGGAAAAGAATTTCCAATAAAACAGACCTAAGAAACAAGCTGGTATAGCTATCCTGATATCTAAGAAAATAGACATCAGACAAAAATCAATCAAAAAAGGCAAAGAGGGAAATCTAATACTTAACACAGGAAAAAAACGCATCAAGGGAAAATATCAATTCTGAATATTGATGCCCCAAATACAAGGGCACCCTCATATATAAAAGAAACATTACTGACACTTAAATACCACATTAAGCCCTCCACCCTAATAGTGGAAGACTTCAACACCCCACTCTCACCACTGGACAGGTTTTGACAGAAAATTCACAGAGAAATAATAAAATTAACAGATGTTAGGAATCAAATGGTCTTAACCAACATCTATAGAACAGTCCATCCAAATATAAAAGAATATTCTCATGGAACCTTCTCAAAAATTAGTCATATACACAGTAACAAAGCAAACCTCAACATATAAAAAAATCAGAATAACCCCATGTACCTTATCAGATCACCAATGCTTAAAGTTAGAATTCAACAGCAACACTAATTTCAGAAAGCCAACAAACACATGGAAATTGAACAATGCTCACCTGAATCACCAATGGGTCAAGGAAGAAATTGAAGACTTCTTAAAATTCAATGAAAATGACTGTACAACAACCCAAACTATGGGTCACAATGAAAACAGTGTTAAGAGGAGAAAGTTCATAGCACTAAATACCTTGTTACACACAATGGAAACAGAAGGAACATTGCCAAACTCTTCTTATGAGGCTACAGTTACCCTAATACCCAAACCACACAAAGACACTGTTAAGAAAGAGAATTACAGACCAGTATCTTTCATAGATATTGATGCAAAAATATTCAATAAAATGGTGGCAAGCCGAAACAAAACACATCAGAAAAATCATCCAGGGTGACAAAGTAGGCTTCATCCCAGAGATGTAGGGATGGTTCAACATACAAAAATCTGTCAATGTAATCAACAATATAAACAAACTGAAAGAAAATTAAAACAAATAATCATCTCATTAGATGCTAATGNGTAGGCTTCATCCCAGAGATGTAGGGATGGTTCAACATACAAAAATCTGTCAATGTAATCAACAATATAAACAAACTGAAAGAAAATTAAAACAAATAATCATCTCATTAGATGCTAATGAAGCCTGTGACAAAATTCAATATCCCTTCATGATAAAAGTCTTGGAGAGAGCTGGGATACAAGGAGCATACCTAAACATAATAAAGGCAATATACAGCAAGCCAACAGCAATATCAAACTAAATGGAGAGAAACTCAAAACAATCCCACTGAAACCAGGAACAAGACAACATTGTCCACTCTCTCCATATCTATTCAATATAGTACTTGAAATCCTAGCTAGAGCAATATAACAACAAAAAGAGACCAAGGGGAAATAATTGGAATAAAAGAAATTAGACTTTCGCTAGTTGTTGATGATATGGTAGTATGCATAAGTGACCCCCAAAACTCTACCAGGGAACTCTTTACAACTCATAAACACCTTCAGTAATGTAGCACGATACAAAATTAACTCAAAAAAATCAGTATCCCTCTTTTATACAGATGACACACAGGCTGAGAAAGAAATAAGAGAAATATTATCCTTCATAATAGCCACAAATAACATGAAATATATTGGGGTAATTCTATCCAAACAAGTAAAAGATCTGTATGACAAGAACTTTAAATCTTTGAAGAAAGAAACTAAAGAAGACACCAGAAAGTGAAAAGATCTCCCATGATCTTGGGTAGGTAGAATTAACAGAATGTTATAAATCAATAAAATTGAAAACACAATACACCCAACCTTACGGGGCACAATAATGGAGGTTGTAAGAGGAAGTTCATAGTGTTTGGAGAGCTCACTAGAAAGAACCACTCATACAGTTTATAGTCAACTGAAACTCTTGTAAGTCTAAATTCCAGTGTGATGAGACCACACCCAAGTGTTTGGGGACCTGAGTTTATAGTCTTGAGTGTCCAGAACATGGGTTTTTAAAAGGTAAAACCCACATCCTGGAATCTCATTCAGCAGCTCCAAGGAGACTTCAAAAAAACCAAGCAGTCACAGAAGCTGAGAAAGGTGGTTAAGTGGAGAGGATTCCAGAAAACAGTCAGTTTTTAACAGAAACTGAGTTAGCTAGGACATCCTGACCTTGGATTCCTAGAACAGAGATGGATAGTTTTTCATGACATTCTTCATCAACGAGATCAAATTCTTGTTAAATCTGAAAAGGCTTTGGTAAGACAATAAGATGGAGAAAATTGCATCGCCTTGCTCTGTCACATCAGGTGTTTCTTTAGATTTAACATTTGTTGGACCAAGTTATCCATTTATTCTATATTGCCTCCAATGCTTGAGATTTCTCCTCCGTCTCTTGTAGTCTGTTGGTAAGGCTTGCCTCTGAGCTTCCTGTTCAAATTCCTAAATTTTTAATTTCCATATTTCCCTCAGCTTGGGATTTCCTTATTGATCTTATTTCGATTTTCAGGTCTTGAACTGCTCTATTAATTTATTCTGCTCTTTGTATTCTCACAGATTTTTTAAGGAATTTATTTGTTTCCTCTTTAAGGATCTCTATGATATTTATATAACTTTTTAAAGGTCTTTTTCTTGTGCTTTGGCTATGCTGCAAGATTCAGGCCCTGCTGTGGTAGTATTGTTGAGCTCTAGTGGAGACATAGTGTCCTGGCTGTAAATGATTGTGTTTTTACACTCTCACCTAGGCATCTGGGTTTGGGAAGATTGCGATCCTAGCTGCTGATATCTAGTATTGTCTTTGTTGGGTGGGCGTTTTGTTGCTTGTTTTCTGCTGTCCTCTGGTTCTTAGGAAAGTGTGGTGGGTGGCTGTTTCCTGGTAAGAAACTCTTCTGGGATTTTAGGAAGTATGCCAGTGGGGTTTCCAGGTAAAATGCGTTTCTAGGAATTGGGAGCTGAGACTTGGGAAAGGGGATATGGTTGAGGGGCTGGTGGGTCCCCAGAAGGGAGGAAAGCCGAGTATTCCATCAGGATCTGCTTAGTCCTTGGGAATAGATACCCAGTGAGGAGAAGTTGTGTTAAGCGGTCTGTTACAGAGCTGGGATAAGACTGAGGGATTGGTTTTGGAGAACCAAGTGAGTTAATCTACCTGCTTCCCTGGCTGGAGTCCAGATATCACCTTATAAAATGTCTATAATATCTTAAAAACAAAAACCTGGAACTAATCTGATCATAGCAGGATACTAATAGCAGAAGTCTGTTTTATTCATTGCATTGTTAAAGCTTAGGCCTCACATTTTTCACCTCCCTCTCTCTCCTTCATCCTCTCCCTCTCCTCCCCTCTGTCTCCAGCCCCTATGTGTAGTATCCTCACCCAAGCAGACACATGCGGAGGCCAGAGGTCAAAGGTAACAATTTTTCTCTGTTGCTCTCTACCTTTCTTTTTGAGACAGTCTTACACTGGATTTGGAACTCACGATTGCAGCTAGACCAAATTACTAGTGGCCTAGTATCTCATCTCCACTTCCCAGAACTGTGATTTTGGTACACAACACTGGGAACAGCCTTTGTGTGGATGCTGGGGATCCAAATTTATGTCTTTAGGTGTGCATGGCAAGTGCCTCACCCACTGAGCTATCTCTCCTCATCCCTGACTTTAAATTCTACTTGTTCTCTTCCCTGTTCAAGTCTCAGTGATAGATAACTAGACCAGATAGGTACAAATCATTATGGCAGACTGGTGATCTGTCATGACACAGTGGGAGTCAGTACCCTCCAATTTGAGACTAGCTGGCATATGAAAGGAAACTCATTTGAAATCTGACTCTAGGTTGAAAGCAGACCTAGCAGCTTCTCATTGACCTTGATCTTGGTTTTTATTCTTCCTTACCATTAAAGCAGGTAGGGAAAGTAAGATTTCTGCTTTCCAAAGGAAGTAAGGTGTTTTACAAACTGTTTTTTAAGTTGAAAATTTTTATCAGTTCATTTAGGGTTGGACTTAATAGTAGATAGTTGCCAGAGGTACTATGATTCACTAGTCAATGTGAAAGCCACAGCCTCCTCATTGTCTATCCTCAGAGCTCTCTCTTACCACTCAACTGAAACACCCCATGTCTGTAACCACACACACAAACACCCACAAACTCACACACACACAATGAACCAGTTTCTAAGTGATCATTTGTTTCAATAAACATCTTGTTTCTACCAAGACATCCCCCAAAGGGATATCTTTTTTTTTTCTAAGGTGGGGACTACTGTGTGTCCCCACCTTAGAATTACAAGTATAACAGATGACTTTGGTCTGGCATAAACTTGACTGCAGCACTATGGGACAGCACTTATTGCTTGAAAGGCAGATGGTCTCTGGGCATGGTCTCCCAGCCTGGTAAAAACAAGAGCCATTCTCATACACTGCGATCCAAACTCTTTAGATGTATAAATCAGGCAAAAAAGTGGCTCAGGGCTCTACCATGTCTAGAGCCCAGAATCTGAACTTTCCTTTCCTATAGTGGGCTCCTCAGAATTCCTTCTAAGAAACAAGTGACAGTGACTTCCATAAGGCAAATTTCTAGTCTTAATATTGGAGTTTAACCTGTTTTTTTAATATTTCCATATAAGACCCCTAAAAATCTCATTTTCATTTGACTTACTTGGCAGAAAGTTCATTATAAATGATGATAAGCCTCAAAGTCAAGAACAATGCCTCAGTCTCATCCACTGCTGATAAAGCATCAGAGGAAACACAAATGTGAAATGGAGTCCTGAAGTCATTCACAGCTCCCAGATGATGAAGGCCTCAGATGCCATGTGACCAAATGTTCAGCCTGAAGCTGATGCTGGAGGTACAGAGCGCAGTGGTGACATCCACACTGCGGCTTGGGGGAGTGCATCTGCCACTGCAGCACCCTTTCTAGGCCCACTCATACCCTAGCAAATAAGGAGTTGAGTGTTCGGAAGCCTGTGGTGGTGAATGCAGTGTCTCAGCTCACACTGCTGCCCCATTCACTTCCCTTCTGATACAAAGGACACATTCATATTCTAGCTATTGGGATCAGCTCCTTTCCCTGCTGATTGAGACAGAAGCTCTGTCCCATGTCACTGTCAACCTGAGAACAAATAAATAATCTGGAAATGAAATAAGAGGCTTTGGCTCTTATGATAATGCAGGGATGGGGTCCTCAAGATACTAGAACCTTTAGATATTTGATTTTATTCCAAAATTTACAATCTGTCACCAATTCCTATGTTTCACCTGAAAGAAATGTTATTATTGTTATTATTATTGTTATTATTATTAGTAGTAGTAGTAGAAGTAGTAGTAGTAGTAGTAGTAGTATAAGTGATTAGATTGACAAGGGCCTATAGTTCCTCAACCTCCTCTTTCCCTTTGTACTGATGAGCTAGCCACATCAGATTGTAAAATCATATTTCCATCAACAGGATAAGACACAGTTACCACCTGTTGTGGGAGGCTGTTCATTTGTTCCCAGCCGCTTAGATGTTAAATAATCACTCAGAAACTATATTATTTGAAAATACTGTTTGGCCAATAGGTTAAGCATTTTTCTGCCTAACTTTTATATCTTAAATTAACATATTTCTATTCTTCTGTGTATGGCCCTGTGGCTGTGGCTTACTGTGTAAAGTCCCGTCCAGCATCTGTCTCTGGTGGGGCTATATGGCTTCTCTCTGACTCTACCTTATTTCTCCCAGCATTCAGTTTAGTTTTCCCTTCTGCTAATCCACTGGCCAAAACAGCTTTATTCATTAACCAATAAAAGCAGCACATATTCAGGAGGACTTCCCATACTATTTCCCCTTTTCTGTTTAAATGAAAATGAAGGTTTTAACTTTAACATAGTAAAATTACATATACCAAAACAGGTATCAAGCAAGAACTATGGTTACAATATTTATATCTACTTTATTTTTATCATAACTAAGGAAAACTGTAACTATATATTCTTCAACTCCATCAAAGACAAAGGAGGATATAATATTATCTAAGTTAACAGTAAGTGCAATGTAAGCAACTTCCAAAACTCTAGAATTGACAAAGACATCTCGCTGCCTGGACAGTCACCCAAAGTTCTTCTGTATCATTGGAGCATCCATCTNTTCTGTTTAAATGAAAATGAAGGTTTTAACTTTAACATAGTAAAATTACATATACCAAAACAGGTATCAAGCAAGAACTATGGTTACAATATTTATATCTACTTTATTTTTATCATAACTAAGGAAAACTGTAACTATATATTCTTCAACTCCATCAAAGACAAAGGAGGATATAATATTATCTAAGTTAACAGTAAGTGCAATGTAAGCAACTTCCAAAACTCTAGAATTGACAAAGACATCTCGCTGCCTGGACAGTCACCCAAAGTTCTTCTGTATCATTGGAGCATCCATCTTCAGCCTACAGGCTCATAGAATCAGGCAGACTTTTCCAATAAGCAGGAAATTTGAAAGATAATTCTGCCTATATGGGCAGCTTGTCAGTCACTTTCTTCTGTGTCCTGCAGAATGTCTTGCATATTTTTTCATGAAGCAGGAAACCCAAAGGACTATCTCACCTTCTTTAGGCAACTTCAGCAACTATTTTCCTGTGGGTCCTGCAAGTCCACTCAAGCAGTTTAGGCAAGAGCAATTTCTTGCCCAAATGGCTAACAAACTCCGTGAGGAGCCTCTTTGATGCTCATCTTTCTCTTGAAGTAGATTGGTGCTGTCAGAAGCAGATGTGTCTCACTGTCATGAAAAGTCCTAAGTTCTTAAAACATTTTAAATGGCATATCTGTAGTCTTTGAAATATCTGAACATTATCTATCCATCTGGAATACATCTCTGTGCATCTAAAAAATGTACCTAATAAGACTACAAACTTGACTATTATAGATGATTATTTATTATCCTGTATTTTTAATTAACCATTACATTTTTAATGAGCATCACAAACACAATACACTAATAAAGAGCAAAAATATACATGTAACAAAATTGACCTAAAATTTGTATCAATAGACCAAGATCCATACCAATGTAAATCTCTATAGCATATCCCCCTTTAAATGTAAACAAACATTTTAAAACAATATTTGGGAATTTGGGCATAGTTCTCTCCAAACTTCTTCCTGCTGTTTATTGGGCAAAGTAATTTTGGGGGTGTTCACAGAGACCTTTCAGGTGTTTTTGGTCCATTAAACCACAGTAGTCTGGAAGAAATTCATAGATTTTTATTTTCTGTGGAAACAAGTTTAGTATATTGATTATTATCATTGACAGGATCAAAGTAATAATATTTATTTTATCCTGAGTGTTTATACTGTTATAGTAGAAATGTTTTATTTTGATAAGATTAATCTCACATTTCAAATCTAACCAGGGGAATGTGCCTGGGCATAAGCCAATCATTTTCTATTTAATCCTTCCCTATATGTTTACCCTAGGCACGGAAGGTAAAGGAAGAGAAAATCAGCCACCTAAGTACGTTAACTGTTTTCTAAGCCTGTACTTCCTAACATATCTGTTTCCTGTTCAGAATGCTTCAAAACTAAAAGTGAACCTAGCAAACAGGGCAGACAGTATACTTTCAGCCTTCCTTCTTTTCTTTTTACCATGTAAGAACTGGAGATGTTGGTCTCTGCGTGTCTGCATCTCCTTTCCTCTGAAACAGAAGCTTCATCTTTCAAAATGCTGCTAATTCTTTAAGGCCTATCTCCAGGTTCCTTCTCGGTTCCCTCCACCTCTTCAGGATACTGGTGTAATTGTGTGTGTGTGTTTGCATGCATGTATGTTACATGCATGATACATGTTTGTATGTGTACCTAATGCCCTACACCTAGTATTATGCATTATTTGTGATAGTCTTGGCACTTTCATGGTGTGAAAGTGTGTGTGTGTGTGTGTGTGTGTGAGAGAGAGAGAGAGAGAGAGAGA
>LOEQ01001486.1:93679-114605 GCA_001685075.1 Bramus lutescens | reverse complement strand
CCAACAGCGGCAGCATCAGCAACGAGGCCACCAGGACCAGCAGCAAACAGAGGTCTGCCTCCTGTTCCTTCTGCATCTGGCTTCTGCAGTCGCTCATCCACATCTTGCAGCTCGGGCAAGTCTGGAGGTACTGTATCAGGATGGGGGTAGAGGGGAACTACTGCCTCTCCTATATGCCCACTGCTCTGCTTTTGCATGAAATCGTCCAAGATGATTGTGGTAGTAAGCTTAGTCACTCTTTGGGTTTCTTTCTTTCTTTTCTAAAGTGCTCCCTCCCTCCTCTTCTTCCTCCCTCCCTCCCTCCTCTTCTTCTTTCCTTCCTTCCTCCCTCCCTCCCTCCCTCCCTCCTTACCTACCTACCTACCTACCTACCTATTCAGGTTAGGTGAGGAAAGAAATCAGGGAAGGGCATGGACATGAACGTGTTTGAGGTCTTTCATGCATCCTGTCTTCTCACGGGCTAGTGAGCTTTCTGTATATGCTACAACTTCTCCCCAGAGGGTAGACACACTAATTCATTAGTAGGGGGTTCCTGTCACACTTTCTAAAAGACATTATTCCTTATCTCACATTTGTGGTGTGCTGCACCTTGTATGCTTTTCTTTGTTCTGTGGGTAAAATTACTAATTTTAGTTAAATAGAAATTATTGCTGCCCAAAGGTACCCACACTTGAATAATGACTGCTAAAGAAGTACTATGCTCAAAGTAGTGCTAATATCTGATTTATCATATATATAACATGAATCAAGATATAATAATCTTATGTAGTGGGTATATGTGTGTGTGTGTGTGTGTGTACAAGTGATCAGGCTTTATGATACCTGAACTGATATAGAATACTTCCGATTACTTTGTAGTATCCCCTATGTCTACTTCCGCACGTAACTGAGAGCCTTTGGAACACGGGTAGTAAGCGCACTGGGTAAACGTTAACTGCGCTTGGCATTTTCATTGGTTGACTTGCTGCTTATCACTCCATCTACCAAGTCTCTGCATAGTCATCACTTCCACTTATAAACTGAAGTACAAGTAAAATACTAAACTTGTTGGGGGGGCATCCCTCAGACATCACTGCATGGACCTAGGAAAGTAGCAGAACAATATGCTCAGAAATGTGTTCCTTTGACTTTCATGTGTTTAGAATTTTTGGAAAGCAATGTTTAACACATAGAAAGTATGTGTGTGTGAATATAGAGACTAATACCCTAGAGATTCCTCGGTTTCAAGATGGCTTAGTAGATGTGTAGTGCAATTTGTGGGAACTTCCTACCAAGTGCACTGACACTGGAAAGTGTTTTAAAATTTCACCTGTAGTTGTTTTTATGATCAAGTACATCATGGGTCATTGACATGATGAAGCATCCCATGAAGAAACAGCTTGGAGCATCTGTAGAATAGATTCACTAACTTCTTATTCTTTCTGGTGAACAGCAGCGTTCTCATCTGAGCAGAGTGAGTGTAACAATTCCACTGCATTTCTTAGGACCCATCTTTGTAAAATTGGGTGAGCATGGCCATAGATATCAATCTCTTGCCTTGGAAAATACTTAGAGGAGACACCTTCTGGGAAAGTGATGCACAGTGTGTTGTCAGGCATATTGATGTGGAAACTCAAGGAGACTTTCTAAAACACCAGCAACTGTGGCAGCTCTATTTCCCACAGAGGACTTCTGCAAGATCTAGAGTTGGGTATTCTTCAATTATGAGGAAGAACTATAAGGCTTATTTAATTACTGAAATTATTTGGTGGCTCGAATTACATGGTTAGCAAATTTAATCTAGCAGTGTGATACAGAGAGTTTACTATATTATTTGGGAACTTTATAAAACATTTTTGAACTCACTTCCTTTTAATTATCTCTATATCAATAATGCCAACACTTCTTAGGTATAGTCACTGATAAACTGTGCATGTCTCCTACAGATTGATATTTCCGGAAAAGCATGTGGTGTCAAGCTCAATGAACTGAAGAGTAATTTCAATTAGAGTGTTTATTAGACTTTCGAATCTAAACACTTTCTCAACTGAAAGCAATGCTTCATTTCTTCAGGAAATCTTATTCAGAAAGTGAGAAGCAGGAAAACCATGGCACAAATGTTGCACTGAGACAGTAGCCCCTGAGTCAGTGGGTCTAGAAGAATCCCTGAGAGGACGAGGGACAAAAAGGTAGGCTTGAGAGCAGAAAGGGACTGCCAGGCTGTCAGACAGGTACACTAAGTGACTTAGCCCTTGGAGGAACACATAGCTCCAGTTTTATTATGCATCCCTACAAATCCTGAGAGACTTTGATGTTAATTTTGATAATAGGCTCACCTGGGTGGAACTGTTCTTTATGGAAATACCAGATCTTTTTCATCGTGGTCAAATGATGTGTTCACTATGCAAATCAGAATTCTTACTTAACCCATTGTTTTCTGTTGATCAAAATATTTGAGAAATTTCATAGTAATCTGGTAGAACTCTGATCTAAAAATGGCATCTTTATTTTCTGAAAACATGCTTTTAAGCTCTTGGACATAAGGAAGAGAACTATAAAATTGAGAATGATTGTGAAATTTAATGCTCAGATACTTTCTAATATGTTCCAACTTCTCTGTATTAACCATTAGAATGGAACTTTTGTGGAGGGTGTGCCTTTATAATAAGTAGTAAAAAAAAGACTCAGCTAAGATAATTTATGAGAAACAGTGTAATATGTTAGACCACCATAGATCCTCCAATTAGAAGTATCCCTTGGCCCTCTTCCAACTCTACTTTTCAATGAATTATACCCAAAGACTGCAGTAACAGCAGGGTACCAATGTTTTTACTGTCTTCAATAAGATAGATTTTTATCGAGATTGCTAACTTTTCATTGCATTGCCATGAATCTGTAGTTTAGGGAAGTATCAGAGTCTAAAATATTTCTGTAGATAAAAATCTTTTTAAAAAGTAACATCCATGTGTTTGTTTATTCTGAAATAAGCCATTTGAAATGCTGTGAACTAAATTTGCATGTATTATACATGCATTATAAATACGACTGCTAAAAGCAATGATACATGTTCGTTTTAATTAAAGTTTACTAATGAGAAATTAATGGAAGCTTTTAAAGTCATAGGAAGTGGTGCTGAGAAGTAGTCATGCAAAATAATGAAGTGAGCTTTTGCTAGCACGTGGAAAGAGCAACCATGGATTTAGGGAACTGTGCCTGCAAATGAAGGAGAGCATGCCTCTTTATTATTCTCTTTACATAATTCCAGAATGACTAAGGATGCATGTCAGCCAGTGAGAATCACAATGGCACATCTACTAAGTAGGCCTGTAATAATTTGGTCTCCGAAGAAAAGTTACTCTATGCCATCTCTAAGGTTGGGTAAAAATGGTGATGGTAATGTCATTAGGAAACTTAAAATTCTCGGCTTTTAATCTCCTTAGTTTACAGGAAACTGTAAGGGAATGGTCAGTATCCTTCTGTATAAGAAAAATGGCTTACAATAACTGTTTTCTGGGGTCACCCTGATATTGAACATAGTATCTAGCATTCAGAAGCAGGTTTGTCTTACTCTAAAGCTTACGTTCATTTTGGATCATTAGCTAACTCCCTGTGCCCATTTGGACGATGACAAAAATATGTGAAAATAATGATTCTCTGCACTAAGACTGGCAAGGTAGAAAGGGAGTTGAAGTTCAGATCAGTGGAGGACTCTTCCCAGTGGGCACACATCAGACAAGTCCAGCACTGCTTTTGCTACCTTACTTGGTTGTTGCATTGAGTTTTGGCAGCATAGCATGATTCTGTGGTGGCTTTTAGGATTAGGTGGTACAATGTATGTGAATATGTAGGTAGCACTTGTAAATAAATGATATTGGCCTCGGAGAGAAAGAGAAAATGGGAAGCAGAATAAAGGCCACACTGTAAAACATCTGCTTCAACACTAATCCTGCATCCTGATGTGGTTTAGGCAATATTGGTGCCTTTGGCCAGTTTATTGAATGACTGTTTTCTGTACGTTTGTGCTCCTTCTTTGTACATATTTATTATTTAATTCATTCAACCTATATTAAGTACCTAATTTGTGCAATGCACAGTTCCAGATGCCGGTTTTACTAAGATGAATAAAATATACATCCTGGTATCTGCTACTGCATGAGGAAGACAGAATATAAACAGATAACATCAAAATAAGGCTAAGTCCGGGGATAGAAATTTAAGCAATCATGTTGGTTTATGTGGAGCAGGAGATGTCCACATAAAAGTTGAAATGATGAGAAAACATTATGATTCACTTTATAGCCTTGAGTACAGCAAAGCATAAATGCTCGGGCAGAATGTGAACAGGGTGTATGTACTGTAGGCACCCAAACACATGGTTGGGGGAGTAGCTAGAAAAGAGACTCAGTAATGCTTTGTACTAGATGATGAAAAGGAATGAAATTTTAGTCTGAAGTCAAGGAGTCACCTCTGAATGATTATAAAGAACAGGGCTTTGCAAAAGTGCTACAACATCGTTTTATTCAAAGCAAATGTTCACAATTGAAAGCCTCAGAAGAGATGTCAGTCACCCTTTCCTCCGATTTAACAATGTTTCTTCCATTCATGGACCTCACAAGGCTTGATTTGTGGTATTATTGAAACATGTAAAGAAACCCTATTCAATAGTTATTTCTCAGAGAAATAGACTGTTTAACTCCGCCTATACAATCTACAAAAGAAAACTCTGGAACACAATGTATTTGGATAATTTTTGTTGTTTTTGAAAAGAGCTCTTCTCTAGGCTTTGGTGGACGCTGCCCTATATAATTTATATTTCCTGATCTGCTATGGGCGAGTGTGCTAGTACTTTAAAATCTCTAAAAAGCTGTTCTATTTTTCATTAGATCCTTAACTCATGTTTGATGTAGCACTTTCATTTTGTATATATGGAAACTAAGACAGAGACCTCTAAATTTTATCTGAATTTACAAATAATAAATTTTATCTGAAGGTCACATGGTCTTGCTCATTCCAAGATAAAATTTAATATTCCCAGTCGAGGGAGGGAAGCAGGCCGAAAATGACCAATGAAGTTGAGGCTGATATTGTAGTTACCAGAGAAGTAGGGGGTGCTCTGATGAGAGCTGAAGGATTGTGATGGAAAGAGGCCTTGGAGTTTCATGGAGACACTCTGGCAAAATGCGTAGGACCACCAGATAAGGATGTTACTTCCTGGTAGAGTGCTTTTGACTCTGTATCAATAAAACAAACAAACAGAAAAAAACAGACAGAAAAACAAAAAAGAATGGGAGTCAAGAAGAGATTTTCAAAGGAATTGTATAATCTGACATACTCACAAATATGCAGTGGCTTTCTTATTGGGGTGCCTCAGCAATGGGGAAAAAAGCTAGTTAAAGACAGGATTTAGTTACGTTGACTGTCAGTGGAGGGGTGCAGTGGAAGCTTATCTTCCAGGAATGAGCTTTTGTGACCATTTTCGCCATTACATTCAGCTCCAGACTAACTTCTGCTTTTCACAGGTAAAGGAAGGAGACGTCCTTTTCCTGAAATACAGTAATTGGGCTGCTTTAAAAGCTATCGTCTTGTGGAGCTATCTTCTTCCCTGGAGTATCACAAATCCATACAATGACCATGAGTAGCCCCTGAGTTAGCTGATGGGTCTAAATCCACACACAGTCAGAGAGCTAGCTCCCTGTGCATTTCCTTGGGTCTCTGTATGAGTTGCAATGATTTACACATAAGCCGTATGGTGGACATATCTACGTGGTATCCTTTTGATAACTAAAAGAAACATCTAAAATTGTTTCCATTTCCTTGAACTATATTTTCTTCATGAGGGTGAAAATCTTATGTTCGTTATTCTTCTGTAGCATCTCAGCGTATCTTAGCATGGCAATTGAATATAGCTCTTATGTGAGTGTATGCACTCTCAGATTTGAATGTTATCCATTCATTAATTGTTTGGGCAGTAGTAACTTTGAAAGTTTTTGATCAGTCTCTTATTAAAAAAATCTTTTTAATGGAGCTTGAGGGATGGCTCAGTATTAAGAGCACTGGCTACTCTTGTGGAGGACCTGGGTTCAGTTCCCAGGATCCACCAGGTAGCTCACAACTATCTGTGACTGCAGTCTCAGGAGATCTGACTTACTTCTATTGGCAGCAGGCATGCATGTCATGCTCAGATGCAAACACTCATCACATAAAATAAAATAATAAGATAAAATAGAATAAAATTTTTAAAAATCTTATTGACTAGATTTATTTCCAGTACATTTGCTACTAAGTGTTTTGTATTTGCATTCTAAATAAGGAACTAAAGAGTCTAGAAGTCTAAATAATACAAATGACTATTTAACCATGCAATGACTTGTCTTTACATACTTACTAGCTAATCAGAATAGCCATTTCTTTGGATTGTTTTACAAAGTCATGTGGCATACTAATTGGACCTTGGGATTTCAGACAGAATTTGTAATGTTACAGCGTGAGGTGTGAGGTAGCAGACAGAACCATTCATGAAAACGTGTTTAGCAGGTCAGAGTTTCCAGTTTTGATGAGCTGTTAGGTTGTGTTCAACAATTCTCAGCTGCCCTTGATATACTTGCTGAGGCTACTTCTTAAATCTGAGCATCCTTACAAAGACCTCATTCTAGAATGGTGTCTCTGATACCTTTATTACCATAAAGCATGGCATCCTCACTGAGCACATCATGAACTATGGGTAAAACCCAGGCTTCTTCTCCTTTCTTTAGGAGTATGCAGCTGAGCTTGCTCCTTGTTTTTCTGGTTTCTAACAGTGGAGAGCATTGGAAAAGTGCAGCATTTTTCTAGAAAGGACAGAACAAATCAGTCTACCTCTTTTTCAGATTGCTGGTGTTAGGGAAGGGGGGCTACGCTTCATTTTTATGGTCACTCTCTGAGGGGGAAAATGCATCTACAAGACCAGATTACTACTGCTCTTTTCTTGCTGACGGAACAGTAAGCATGGGCAAGCTTTGGGATTCATATTTTTATTTGCCTTATGTATATTTAACTGATAATATGCTTTGATGTGGAATTAGCTGGGCACTTGGGGGGCATTCAATCTCTTTTTCAGAATTTGTAACCTTGCTAACATGAAGCATAATTTTATATGCACAATATGCATAGAGAAATACAGATAGCAAAGGACTCCGAAGAGAGGCTCAAGAAACAAGTCGGTGATCGAAACTGACACTATTCAATTTTATATATAACTCCCAAGTAGAGGGATAAATTTATAGTTAGATTGCCACTGATAGGAATATTTAGAGACACATTTATCCTCTTTAACTATGCTTGGCTTCAGATGAGCTGAAAATCCACCTGTGTATGCTGGAATATGTGTAACTCTTTGCATGAGACACAGCATAGCTTCCATAATGGCTCAAAGCTTAGATCTTTGGGTTCATCCTTCCTATTCTTAGTTTTTGGTGTAAAGGATACTCTTGATCCAAAATATTATCTAAGGTTCTTTCCAGGCCTAAAATTCTGATTTTGTTCTTGCGACACATCCTTTTGTTTCTGATACCTAGAGTGTATATACCAGGAAGCTCATATTAGTTCTTTTAGGGCCTTTGAGAGAGACTCCTTTTCTTTCTGTAAGTCACAAGAGATTTACAGTGATCTTTTAGGAGCTGATGGTAACGGTGTTAGAACTCCCATGAGCTGACATGACTTACACATAAAGAGGGAATCATAAACTGTAAAACACCTAACTTTATGTCCTTTTCAAATTTTAGTTCTGATCAAATAAAACTATTCCCATCAAAACACATACTTCAGTATTTGAAATGGATGCTTAAAGTGCCAAATTCACCAATTCCAAAATGTATATCATATAGACTTGGGGATTCAAAATTGCCACCTACACATAGTGTGGACAGCTGGAACTCTGTCGTTAACAAATCAGAACAGTGCTTCATGGGCTTCGAAAGGATTATCCACAATGCCAGCAAGAAGACTGTTGCCAAAGCCCAATTTGCTTCACAATTAAAAGTGTGTCATGGGTTATCCTGTCTCTGATAGTGTGATCTCTGTGAAGATACCATACCCAAGCCTATGCCAGGACATGTTGCCCTCTGCTGGAAAGGATCAGCACATTAACCTTTCTTGGATGGAAAGTACCTGGATGCCTGAATTGTCAGTTCTAATTCTGTGCCAACATTAGAGATTTGAAAAGTCACAAAAGCCTATTTTAAGATTTTCTGAAGTGAGAATTATGTGAAACTATGCTCTGTGTTCTAGTCTTTGTGGTTCATAAATATACAGTTTGAACGGGCTCCACTTCTTTTGCTCAGTTTACACACATGCTTTATTTCCCTGCCAGGGGATTCCTTTGTACAAACACAACAGTGGGCAGTGTGTGGGGTGTGTGAGGATGAGTCAAGCAGAATCACCCACATGTAGAAAAGTGAGAGAGACAGGGAGTAAGTCTTGAAAAGCCTTTTGATGACTTTGCGTTGACAAAGTCACCTATCTGAGATACAAATGTGAGTAATTTCATTTCTGATAAAACATGACTTCCCTTTATCCTTTGGAGCTTTGACAATAGGTACGATAGAGACCTCAGTTTGAGGCTCGATTCTTTTATCTAACCAGGCCTTCTATCTACCCAGTAGCAGAGAGTAAATAAAGTCAAGGAGGCAGTTGGAGCATAACGGTCCCAAGGCAGTCTCCCATTATACCAGTCATTAGTTCCTGACACAAGCAAAGTGCCATTGAGACAGCGCTCAGGAAGAGGTGATCTTCAGGGTGGCAGGGGAAAGAATTTAGAAAGGTTTCTTTTGTTTTAATAGACTTTCAGCTTGTTAATTAATTTCCCGTTTTGCAAAAGTACAATTAATAACCATCATTTTTAAAATGTAGGTCAATTCAAAAAGGCTCCCCTCAAACCATTTATCACCACTGGAACTGTTGCCTTAGCACAATGAGAAATATGTCTCCTGGGGCTTTGCACTTCTAGGGGACACGCTACTATTAAAAGCGGAAGTCACAGGTAACCTGCTGGGGATTTTGCTGAGAAATTGATGATCTGGTTCAAAATGTATTCTAGACTTGAGAGAGTAGCCTGGCACCAAATAATTAGAGTATGCACGTTAGATGTGTTCATATTTTGAAAAACAACCACCAACAACAATTAGCTAACATAATATTACTTACCTTCCTTAAGGTTAAAATCACCTGAGTAGAGAGAGGCAGGAGCCTGTTTTTTTTTATCAGATAGGCATAGGCATACTCAAAAACTTTAGAACTATCACTGAGTTGCATACCCTTGTTTGCTAATAGGTATATAGGAGCTATTCATAAGATTCACTTCTACTAGCTGGAGAAAGAAAAAAAAACTAGTAATGAGAGAAATAAAAACAGAGAATTTTATTTCATAACTAGGTTGTTTTGCAAATCTTAGAAGCAGAAGTGAGGATGTGATAGTGCAGGCATGAATAAACTCTGTGATCACAGAACTTAGAGCAGAACTTCATCAGTCTGGCCAAGTTCCTCTCAGAGGAGTGTGTTCTGTTGTCAGAACAAGCAAAGTTGTAGTTGTAAAAATGATCAGGCTGATGAGATGAGCTTGCTAATGAGAGGACCATCAGGCACTGCTCTCTGAGATTCTCCGAGTTGAGATTTTGTCTTATCAGAAGAAGGCAAGAAGTCACTTTTCAGAGGGTCCAGCCAACACACATCATTAATGGACAAAATATAGAACAAGGGCCAGACATAAACTCGTGGTAAAAGTTGAGAGTCCCTTAATCTACGAGACTCGTTAGAGAGCCAAAGTAGTTTAGATTTCCCCTTTTAAAGTGGGGTTCTGAATATTTGCATACACACAATGAGACAATTTAGGGAAAGGGTCCAAGTTCCAACACAGAATTCTTGTATATTTCCAATGCATCTTAGACACATTCCTGATTGTAATTTTATACAGTATTTTGGAATAATTTTATTCATGAAATCAAATTGAAGCTTCTAAGGAAAACAGAGTCTCCACTCCACCCCGGACATAAAGAATGGCAGTCTGCCTCAGAAAAAGAACCTTGAGTGGTTAGTAAGCACAGGAGTTGAAGAAGTATTGGGCAGCACCTGTTATTTTAAAGAAGGAGCCTCTTGTACTAAGTGGTCAGGAAAGGCTAATTGGAACTGGACATTAATAGAACATGGATGATCCATCCAGTCATTGTAACTGTCTTTGGCTCCAAAGTTAGCTCATTTAACATGGCAGTGATTTTTGCTTAAGAACTAAGAGTACTTCTTGAGTGTGTGTCTGTGTGTGTGTGTGTGTGTGTGTGTGTTTCTGTGTGTGTGTGTGTGTGTGATGGTGGGGGACATGCATGCAACAAGCTGCCTGTGGAGGTCAGAGGACAACTTTGTGGAGTTGGTTTTGTCCTTCCGACTCTATATGGCTTCCAGGGATCCAACTCAGGTCAACAGCTTGTGTGTTCCCTGAGCCTTCTATCCTGCCCTGTGTCTGTACATTAGAATAAAATAATAGCAAGAATGGTGAGTTGATGCATGAATACCCATGTACATATCCATTTTCTCCACTTCCATTAACAATCTAGAGAAATGTGGCCATACCAAAAATGTTACTAAGTCCTTTTCTCTTGACTTCTTCACCTGTGGTGTGGCTGTCTTATTGCTCTTGTTTCCAGGGTCCCCACCCCTTAGATGCTAGGACATGACTGTTGAGCCCTCACTGGGAGAGCCACTGTTTATCAAGAAGGTTATGATAATTCCCCTAGGCTCTGGACTTCTATGGATTTTTGATGGTTAGCTACCATTGACGCATGGCTACCAATCACTTAATTAATTAAATAATTAAATGTATCTGCTTCCTACTGAGATGTGAAGTGAGTGTCAGACACATGGGGACTTTGAAGACTTGGTATGAAAAAGGAGTAATAGATGTCTAATAATCATTTCACAGTGGTTACAGGTTAAATTTAGGTGTATCATATTAAATAAAATATATGATTTAGGTGCATCATGTTAAATAAAATATATGATTAAAATGAATTTCACTTGTGTGTGTGTGTGTGTGTACATTAGTGCTTTGAGTATGTTAAGCATATAGTAAACTACAAGCTCAGCCCTCTTTTTCCTGTTTTTACAGCATGGTTATTACATAAAATTACATATGTGTTTTACATTCTGTTTCTATTAAACATTGCTAGGACTAAGAATGTCAGAGCTTCTTGAGGAAGAAGAGTGAAGTCTAAAATGAAGTGTTTCAAATAACTAGTAAGACTTTACTGAAAGTGACCAGGGGAAGGACCGTATGGTATTTCCATCCTTTAGTTAGGTCAGCAATGGAGGTTATAAAACAGATTACCTACTGATGTGTGCTAACTCTTCGGGAGACAAAATTCCCATCTGTGTGAAAGTTTATTGTGGCTCCTACCTTTCCTCTGCTTAATGCCTAATGGCATAGTGGGCTTCCTTGGCATATAACAAACATCATTTGATGAGGACATTTAAGGATGATATTTTTGCAAGCACCACTGTAGAATCATCCTGCATGTCATTCCTGTCTGAAGATGACCCAGCTGAGTCCAGAAATGGCTAGAGACTTGCTGGGGTACACAGTGCTACCAAAGAGCAAAGAGCTGTGCTCACTTACAGCATTACTTTGCCAAGCCTCAAGCTTCCCTCCTGTATTACTGTTCTGAGATTAATACAAGACAGTGAGTTTGAGAAGCATTTCCCTACCTTTTAGGCTTTCTCTCTTCTTCCTCAAGAAGCTCTGACATTCTCAAGCCTAGCAATGTCTAATAGAAACAGAATGTAAAGCACATATGTAATTTTATGCAATAAACATGCTGTAAAAACAGGAAAAAGAGGGCTGGGCATGTTAGCTTACTGCATGTTTAGCATACACAAAGCATTAGTGTATACACACACACATATATACACATGCACACACACACTTTTGCTGATGACCTCAGGGAGTTTGCTTTTACTATAACACCAGTGAAAACTAGTCAAGACTAACTATAAAATTTTCTCTGATGAGAATAGGAGATGGACCGATTCTTGGCTTTGCTATTATCTTCTATAATTTAAAATGAAAGAGGGAGAAAGTTGGATTAATTTTGATGTCCCTAGTAGCTCTACACTGAACATTCAACTGCTCATTATATACCTTATTGCATGTGCTTATGTACTTATGAGTACTTATGTACTTAGGAAAGCCTAGCTGTTGTATTGGCCTGAGTTGTATTATTTTTTTTATAAACTGTGACTGATATTGATGTGATAAATCAAACTACAAGTACAGGAACTGTGGATCAATCCCATCCTTAATGTCTCATGCTCATTTGATACCTACTGAGAAGAAAATACATCTTGTCTCCATTGAGAAATTTGTCACGAAAAAGTACTAAGTAAAGACTTGAGAGATGCCTCAGCCATTAAGAGTGCTTACTGTTCTTCCAAAGGCCTGATTTCATCTCCCAACGTCCTTATTGGGTGGTTCAGAACTGCCTGGAGCTACAGATCAAGGAGAATCCAAATGTCTGATCTCCCTAGGCACCCACATTCAAGTGTCTTCATGTTCTGTCATTCAAATATCTAGTGTCTTAGTTTTAATTTGCTACCATGGGGTATATATTTGAGAGTGTCATCTCCTCCAATGGAGGAAAATTCCATTAAACCTCTTTTTATACATGTATATATTTTATGAAAGCTTTAAAAAGAATACTGTGTAAGGTCCAGTCCCATGTAAATAGTATGTAATTGGCCTGTATTTATATTCTCATTTTAAGGTAGTCATGTTTCAGATATGCTTATGTTATATCCCATGAATTAAGAACTCTACCACAGGCACAAAAGCTCACAGGCACAGAAGAAATCCCTCTCTCTGCCTCTTTCACTCTCTCTCCAGTGTGTGACTACTTGACACTCATCTCCTGAGACCTATCTCAGAGGAGCAGATTATGCAAATGCTAGATTTGTTCTTAAGTGCAAACAACCGAAAAATTTCACAATTGGACACATTTGATAATTAGAAGAAGTCCATTGTTGCTATATAAAAGGTAACTCTTAAATGTGGAAATGACTTAGTTGATGGAGCTCTCGAGCTACAGGCTGATCCTACTTTATTGTTTTTCTAACATAACATTAAACATGGCCAGCATCATTTTCCTTTTCAGTTAAATGGCATTTTTGCAACATATAATTTACCATAGATACTAGGAGATTTCCAATATGTTTTATGTCAGAAAATGAGTTTTTATTTAGTTACACTTTTTAAATACCAGGCCTTATGCTTTAAGAAAAATTCATATCTATATCTTCCTTACTTTTTTCTGATGTTGTTATGTGAAAACATGCATGATTGAGCGGTTGGTCAGGTATAATATGCTGGAAAAATGGCTATGTTTTCATTTATCTCAGAATGCTCATTCGATAAATATCATGAAGAACTCTCTTCACACAGGCTCCATGCTCACAAGATTAATAACAAGTATGTTCTGGGTTTCAAGGAGTTCCCTGACTTACAAAAGTATCTCTTATTTCTAATAATTCATGCTTCCAAGGTGGCTTGTGTCATAAAGATCAGAGATAGGGCTGCTTGACAGAGTAGGGTAAATGAGAGTTTCTGAGTGAAAATGACAAAAAATACCAAGCAGAAAGCAAAGAACGGGTGTGTAAAAGAACTTGGCAAGTTTTTGAAGGGCTGAAAAATGAGATCTAAGCCCAGAATACCAGTTGCTGGGACAGGGAGTTGGATCTGAACTTGACCAGTACCATGAGTGAGTTCCCAAGGGATCTGTACTTGCTTTAAGTTTTTTTAGTCACATGAATGAGTGTTGTGGAGAGACTCAGTCTGGATACGTATTTGCATAAAGCTGCCTTTCACCCTCAGTTTAACACTGAGGAAGGTATCTGTGTGCTCTTCAGAGTTAGGGAAATGGAAACATGGCTGGGGGAGGGCTTAGAAACTCCTCAGAAGTTTCAAATACTGTATAATGAGGGAAGGAGATACAGCATGGGGTGGGCATGGCGGAGTCATCACGAGGAGTCGTATAGTAGCAGTTAAAGACTCTATTTAATGACTTATTGGAAAAGGCATAAACATAAACAGAGTCAGGAACATGTTAAATAAAGATGCTTGGTAAATGCAGCCTGGGCAATTAAAAAGATTTATCAGACTACGGCTAAATACAGCATAGCGGATAATTAATGGGCGTCTGACAACTCGGTAATAACCACCCTGAACTTGCACAATGGCGATTAACACATGTGCATGAGAAAGAGGGCTGGCTTTCGTGATTACACCAGTTAGCTAGAACATTTTCAAAGAAGTTAGAGACTCATGGAGCTCAGCCTGTTTGAGCACCCCACCTCCTGAGTCAGAGAAGCCTAACTTTGTTATTTATTGATGGGTCTCTGGTTGAGGCTAGAAAGAGCTTGATAGAAATTCCATTCCCTCTTCATCTATTGCTCAGGATCCAGTGTGAGGATTTAGTTGGATTTATCGTTGTTTCTTTCAAAAGTGAACTTGTGTTTTCTGTGCAGGGATGTGAACTCCAGCCTAGACAAAGCTGTGTCGATGAGGTGCAGGCACCTCATTCAGACTATAAGGCGTGAGCCATTCAGACTATAAGGGTGTGAGCCATCACACCCTTATAGTCTGCTCCCTTTGATAGTTTTACGTTATAAGCTCAAAACAGCTCAGTAAACTACCTTCCAAGGGACCTGAGACCTCCTCCTTTCATTCCATTGTATATTCACTTGAGCAGTAATTTCCAGAAGAAAAAAAATTGCTGGAAAGTACAGGATGTCCCTGTGTCCCTGTCACTTTCTCCAGATACCTCTTTCAGGTTCCCCTCTTTTGTTAGTATGGTACATTTGTTTCAAGTAGTGCAATTATTGGCATGTTGTTGTAAGACAAAAGCCCACAGCTGCATATCCTATGGTTTTAAGGAGAGTTTGTGGGCAGACATGTATTCACCATTACTTTACTATACAGAGTAGCTTAGCTGCCCCCAAATCCCTTCTGATCTATTTCTTCTCTGCCTTCAACACAAACCCCTGGTGTTCAAACCCACTGCTGTTTGTACTGTCTATAGTTTTGCCTTTCCCCAAAGTGCCCTGCAGTTGAAATCATGCTGGTATGTTGTTGTCTATTGTTCTTTCATGACAGCATGCTTTGGGGGGTTCCTCCATATCTTTCGGGGACTTGAAAACTAATCTCTTTAAACTTCTGAATAATATTCCATTATGTGGATTAATCCTTAGTTTATCCATTGATCAATTAAAAGATATGTTGAATGCTTCCAATTTGTATCGACTATGGGGGAAAAACCTGCTATAAATATTTCTATGCAGTGTTTTACTTGAGCATACTTTTTCATCTTATTTTCATTGACTCCAAGTATCACAACTGCTTTGTTACATAGGAATGTGATGGTCAGTTTTGTAAGAGACTGCATACCGTGTTCCAAAATGGCCACACCAGCCTTGCACCCCACACTTGCCAATGCTTGAGCACTTGCCCCATCTGCCAGGTCAAGCTCGGTCTGGGGAGCAGATGAAGAATCCAGATGCTGTGCACTCATTCAAGTTGCAGACACTCTACAGCTAGACAGCTATTTATTACTTGGGGTCCATGCTGCATTATATAAATGGCATAAATAATTCATGACAAGAAGTTATAAAATAGTGAAAAACTAAATTATCCTAGTGATACTAGAATACTGTTCCTCTGGGTAGTTGTAGGAAATCATTCTAAGACATTGGGTTCTAATACCAATACTGTCCTTTCAGGGTGAAAGAAAAAACTATTAGAAGAATTTCTCCATATACTTTTGGAATTAATGATTTTTCCAGATAAATTAGCTTGCTTAGTAATTATTACTTTAAGATGTAGCTTCATGGGCTGGCAAGATAGCTCAGTTGGTACAGCTTGCCTGTTGTATAAATACCCATGTTCTAATATGTTCATGTTCTAATACCTAGTACTGCATAAATCAAGGGTGGTTAACACATACCAATAACCCCAGCACTTGGGAGGAAGAAGCAAGAGAATCAGGAGTTGAATCCCAGCCTGGGCTACTTAATACCTTGTCTCGAAACAAAACGAATAACCCAAAGTATATAAGTGCTTTTCCTTTTTGGACAAAATTATACAGTGAACATACACACAAACACACATCACACACATACACACACATCACACACACACATACATACATACAAAACACACACCACATCATACCTACACATCAAACACCACACACACACACACACACACACACACACACACACGCACCTGTTGCTGGTGTCCTCATGTCTCCCTTGAGGGAGGGGTGAGAAGGCACAGTGTCAGTGGTACAGACACCAGGAGTCAGGTAAAAGACAAACAGCGACTTGTTTATTCAGTAATGGAGAGAGCCTTACATACCCTCCTCCTAGCAGTCCAGCTACTTTCTGATCCAGTGACATTGTGGGGTTGCCCCTCCTTGGCTAGACACGATCAGGGCCTCTGACAGTGCCTGTTGCTAGACCCTCAGGCAGACTCCAGGTTGGCTCATCTCTGAGCCTTGTAGGCCTTATCTTCCTACACACATCTTTTGAAACACTTTAGAGTTCTGTCAAACACTTAGGCAACTTCTAATAGTGGCAGGCCTGCTTCCCTTACCTCTGTTACACCAGGCTTTATCACAAATGGACTTGATGGGAATTGTATACATATGAGTGGCAGAAGATTAGTTTCCTTATCTACTGAAAAGTTTGGCTAGGGTATTTATTTGAATTGCTATAATTGTAGCTATAACTGAGATGAATTATTTTTGTTGTTTTTAAAGGCAGAAAATGACTGACAATTTTTCTCATCAATTGGATGAACATTTAAAATGATGATCATGTGAACAATTTCAGCCCTAGCTCTTTAGTTGTGTATTGTCCATTTCATTTCATGCTTGATAGAAATACTTTATGTAAAATGTTGTTGTCTGGTTTCAAACAAGCATTACTTGCATCTCCTCTTATTATGAACAGACACTTATCCCACTCTGTGTTACTAAGTTATTTTCATATCTCTAAGATTTGTAGGGGTTGGTAGGTTTGAAATTGTTGGCAGATTGTTCAGAAAACTGAAGTTTTGGGTAGTGTTTTGGTGTTTTCTGACAATTATTAAATAGCTGTCTGTCTGAGAAAGACGTTAACACCCCACAGATTTCATCAGGCACAAGTAGCCATCCCATCTGGTGGAGGCCTCCTAGCTCTTATAGGGACTGAGACCCTTGATTCTCTTCAGTGAAAATAAACTGTGTGTGCTTAGGAAGGAATCACTCGTCGACAAGCTATCAGAGATTAGTCAAAGAAGTGCTTTTCAGTGCTTCTAGAAAGAGCTCTGGCTGAGACGTGAAAGCTCTGAAAATCCACGTTCAAGCATGAGATGCAATAATAGTAAAGAATACCATTCACGTGACACCTGAGTCTGAAATCATGGTTGTGGCCTGTGGTAAAATGTCTGCCTGCCTGCCTGCCTGCCTGCCTCCACCCTACCCCCTCCTTTCCTCCCTGCCTTCCGTTCTTCTTCCTTTCTTCGTTCTATTAAACCCACAGTCATTTGAGGATTTTCTGTGGTCTCACATGGGATGCAAGAAGGAGTTTTCCTACAGAAGTGTAAAGATACGAAACAGAAAGTAGGAGGGAAGCAGAAAGGAGGCCGTGGCCCAGGTTCCCCAGGTCTCTGGTCAGATTTCCTTTGTGCTCCCTGGGATCCTGTATTTATGCAGGGCTTACTTGCTCAGGGGCCTCTCTCACCTTTCACAGGACAGAGCGAGCTACTCAAATTGGTCCACATTTATTAGTACGTTCCTCGGTGCTGCCACTCTTTCAAATGTGTTTTTGTAAGGACAATGACAGATTGGTTCATGATAGTCCTCAGCATTTAAGATGATGGCCGCCATAACGGTTGGTTAAAAGGATGGGATCAAAATTTAACCTACTAGAGGACTTTATAGGACTTTATGCACATCCTAACAATCCGTTCACTATGTCTCTATGCTATGCTTTACGTGTGAAGGACATGTGCAGGTGGATGGTAGTGCATGTCAATGCCCAGGCCATCCCCATGAAGCATGCTCAGTGCTACACCTGATTCCTGTTAAGTTTTTTTTTTTAATTTTTTGTTTTTTAGAGACAGGCGTTCTCTGTGTAACAGCCCTAGCTGTCCTGGAACTAACTCTGTAGACCAGGCTGACCTCAAATGCCTCAAACTCACAGAGATCCACCTGCCTCTGCCTCCCGAGTACTGAGATTAAAGGCGTGCACCACCACCACCTGGCACCTGTTAAGTTTTACAGTAGGCATTAGGCCGAGCATGGGAGGAGCAGGTTTCTGCAGCATCCTACTTTGAGCTCAGAGTGTGGGCTTGGAGAACCACATAGTGGTACAGTCCTGGGAGCCCTCCTTGGCCTAAGCTTGCCTATCGGTTTCCTCTGACATCATCTCAGGAGCAGCAACCACAGAGAAGACTGAGCACCTTCCATCACAGACCAAGCCAAACAACCCTTTAGGAACAGAAGGTTGCCCCTGCTGTTAGCTCGGCTCACTTCCAGAAGCCTCAGAGACCTGTGCGTAGAACATGCTCCTGCCTAGATGTTTGCGGAGAGTGACACCATGCCTGTGTGACAGTCGTGATTAATTACAGCAGGTGGTTCCTTTCATGTTTTCCCTTGTGGGGTGAGAATGAGCAGATGAAGGAGTGTGTGCCTTTCTGTGAGATTCTAACACTACATTTTACACTTGCAGCTTGGTTAAGGGATAAAAATGCTGAGCCAGCCTCTTTTCATTTGTTCCCTTGTCACTGGAACAAGAGTTTAGAGCAATCCCTCTGCCCTTTGCGACTGTCTGTAAAACAAGGTGAAATTTTCTGGGGTTTTGTGTTTTTTCTGTTTTAAGTTTTATTTTTTATTTTATACGCATGACGGTTTTTCCTGTATATATGGATGGATACCGTAGGTGCGCAGGTGCCTGTGGAGACCTGAAGAAGGCCTACAGTCAGATGCCTGGGCCTGGAGTGATAGATTATTATGAGTCATCAGGTAAGTGCTAAAAACTGAGCCCTGGTCCTTTGTAAGAACAAGGAATGCTCTTGACCACTGATCCATCTTTCCAGCCTCGTGGAGTCTCTTCTTTTAACTATAGTCTCTCCCTTTGTGGTCCTGTCGACTCAGTGCTATATTTTTTTAACTAAATTTCATTATAATTTATTTACTTTGTGGGGGGGGGCATGGATGGAGAGATGCATGTTCCATGTCGAGCTTGTGGGGGATGGAAAATAACGTACAAGAGTCTGTTCTTTCCTTCTACGGTGTAGTCACTGCAGATCCAACAACCTAGGTCTTCAGGCATGGAGTGGGTGCCTTTATCCACCCAGAGAGCTTGCCAGCCCCAGTGCTATAAACTTAACAATGTGCCGATCAACTCCCAAATACATCCCTGACTCGGCTCTGCCTGACTTGCAGTGCTGGGTACAACTTGCTCAAACAGCAGGAATGCTGCCTATTGCTGCGGTCATTCTGCTGGAGTCCTTGGTCACTAACTTGCACTTGCTGCCTGGGCCCCTCCCATCACTGCACCGTCCACTCTGTTCTACCTGTGAGATAGCTTGACAAAGGTAACTTCTATGGTTGTTCTCTGTACCAGAGGAAACAGCATGCTCCCACACCTATGCTAGGGCCAAAGAGACAATCTCTGACTCCTTTTAATTTGCTTTTGACACCTGACTGTCGCTTGATTTAAAGCCAGTTGTTAAGTTGTTTCTATGAGTATAATGGTGTCTCCTTTCATTTCGGATTTTTACCTTTTAGACACACATTCTCAAGAATGTTTAAAGCTACAGGTACTTTTACCACATTGTGTTCATCTGCATAACTTGGAAAGGAGCTCTCAGTTTCTGATGCTAGCTACCTAGGTATCCAACAGCAGGGAAGTCCAGCTGTGCTTTGCCCCTGCTCAGGACTTGTGCCATCCCAGCCTTTCTCAGGACCCTCTTTTGTAACTGGGAAGCCTGCATGAGGTTTTCAAATGTATCACAGGATCACTGCCATTTTCTATAAGTAATAGTTACTCTGTGTTTGAAACATTGCCCTTAGTCATTCATTGGAGTTTGTAAAGGTCCTGCCAAGTGCTAGGCAGCCACCTGGCTCTGCTAATGTTATGAAGATATTTTAAACTCTAGTAGGCTTTATAATGAAGTTCCTGACAGTTCTGTGGATGTGGCAACTAAATATACCACAAATCAGCAATTTTCAGAAAAATCTGATTTAGCAGAGTTTTTTTTCTGTTGTTTTCTTTTCTAGTGACACAGTTTGTAGTGTTGACTTACAAATTGTCAAATTCTTGGGTTTCTTTTTTAAATTCCTTTACAAATAGGTGGTCTACTAAGATTATAAAATTCTTTTACAAAATATGAAGAAAAAACAGTAGCAGCCAAAGAGAAATGGAAAACTAGAGAAACACTTTGAAACACACATTTCAAAGATCTATATTGTCTCAAGAAAACTCTTACCAACACGCCAGAAAAACTGACAAGTTATAATCCATAATAATGAGCCAAGAACATGCAGAAATAGTTCACAAAGAAAATACAGACCTGGAATCTTCGGTTGTGTCTGAAGTCCTGTGTGTATTCTCAGTGTTTAATATGTCTGTTTGGGGTCTTGTGAAGCCAGGACAAAGCCTTCTGCCTACACATGACCCTGGGCTGCTGGACTGGATTGAGGCTCTTAAAGTGGACAATGAAGTATTTAAGCTTTTTTTTTTAATTGCTTTGTTTATATAGAAGATAACACAGTTGGCAACCAAACACCCATGCCAATTTTCATCTGTACACTCTAGGTGACAGACACTGGAAAGCTATGGGGGGGAGGAGAGAGAGAGAGAGAGAGAGAGAGAGAGAGAGAGAGAGAGA
>LOEQ01001486.1:66656-93650 GCA_001685075.1 Bramus lutescens | reverse complement strand
GAGAGAGAGAGAGAGAGAGAGAGAAACACCTTCAATCTTTTCATACTGTTCAGATCCCAGCACTGCCAAGAGGAAACCTTCCGGTGCCAGCTTGTGCTTTGCTCTTCCTGAGATACTAACAGAGACTACAATGTCCTGTCCATCTCTGTTGTTCTCCTGTTCAGCAGACGCTAGTGAGGCCTCTGATGTATCTGCTCTGTGTCCAGCTGCATGCCTTCTGGCCTTAGGACATCTGTCCTTGATGCCTTCATCACTCCCCAAGTAGCTCTTACTAAGTCTTTCTCTGCACAAGCCAGTTGAGGGATTTGAACAAGAAAATTGTATTTTAGCACAGGGTAGAAGCCAGCAGTGGGAGGGACAACAGAGGTCCGTTAACAATCAAACCAAATCAAACCTAGAGAAATTCATTAATTTTCAGTTCTGGTCCCTTCACTACTAAAGAAGAGACGTTTTATCAATTAAATCTAAATTTATTTACCCACCAAAAACTCATATAGTGTTGTTTTCTAGGTGCTCACTTACTTGTTCTAATAATACCTGTTAATCAATGTTTCTTCAAATTAGCTACAGTTACAGAAATCATGCATACTTTCATTTATGTGATATGTCTTGCTTAAATTATACTAAGTCAGCTAGGCAGTGGTGGCACATACCTGTATTCCCAGCACTTGGGAAGCAGAGGAAGGCAGATCTCTGAGTTCAAACCCACTCTGGTCTACAGAGTCAGTTCTAGGATACGCATAAATACACAGAGAGACCATGCCTTGAAAAAGCATATGTGTATGTATGTATGTATCCATATACATCGAAGTAATAATTGGTAATTGACTAGTGTTTAATAGGAATCACTTTATAAGGTAAGGAGATACTCTGTAGCTTCTCTTCCTCAGGGACATTCTATCCATTTGAGCAAACTGGATAGGAACCCTGTGTCATGTGTATCATGGTGGCAGCCCCACAAGTGGGCTACACGGGAGATTGGGTAACAGTGCAATATTTTTCTGCTTTAAACCAGTTTTCTTATTAAAAAAAAAAAAGACGTGTTGCTTATTCTTAAGCAGAGCGGGTTTTCCCCTGGAATTCCTCAGTCCTAACTCTCATATGCATGGTGGTATTCACACCCCAGAGATGATGGTGTTCAAAGACACACACAGCTGCTGGGATAGCACCAGCAACCCTGACTTCACTCCAGTCAGAAATGCCACTTCTTTGACTACTGGAGGGTCAGAAATAGAGCCTGTCATAGAGGCAAACCAAAGTGATCTCATCTTCTGAGAGCATCATGTGTCTCTGCAACAAGGAAAAGGGGGTTCAGGCTCCCTCAGGTGACTGTATTTGTCAACTATTCTCAACCTTGTCAAATTAGTAGAGAAAAAGAAGCTGTCTTGGTGACACAACCCGGAGAAAACCTCTGGCTCCAAAACCAGGTAGATGGTGGTCTCTGACCCCTTTGACCAGAGCAGCAAATGGATGACTCCCTAGTTCATGAAAGAATTCTCCTTCACGAAGTACTGACGTAGTCAATCAAGATGTCATGGTCATTCACATAGCTACTTTTCTTAGGAATGTTGAAGTGTGTACTTGATCCTGAGGTGGATTGAAGGCTGAAGTTTGAGAGACATATATTCAGTCAGCATTTGCTTTAGGGTTAGCTCACTGTAGCCCAATGCAGTGGATTGACTGAAAGGCAGTAAGTCCATCCAGGACATAAAAAGGAGAAAAGAGATTTATTACTTGCAACAAGTAAATGCCACACAAAGACTCTCAAAGCAGAGGGCTTTTGTGGAGAAAATTAGGAATATTCATGCAAGAAGCGTTGATTCAAGCAGAGGGGGCACTTTCCTGAGCATGCTCAATTTGAGGTTGTATCACATATTCAGATTTGGTGTGAGGGACCTCCCCTGCTTAGGGAATTCACTAAAATAATGAACAAAATTCACTCTAGGTCATTTTAAAAATGTAAATCAGGGCGATTGGAAATTGTGGGTCGTTTGGGGTAAGCTTCACTAGAGGGTTTGATCTAAGCAGATGCTTGATTTATTTTGAAGGAGCATTGACAGGCATTTAAATGAACAGCTGCTCTTGGGACACATAGATAACGGATGCTACATGTGTCTGCTTAGCAGCTAACAGCCCTGTCTATGAACAAATTCCTTGGCTGCTTCAGCAACATGATTCTAAGAGAAATGGAGGCTTTTACAGGTATTCGTACAGCCCAGGGACACTTCAGAGCTTTGGGGCTCAAATACAGAAATATTAACCTCTTGTCAAACAAAGTGCTTTTCATCAAAATCCTCAGAAGATACATATACCTCTGAGCTCTGACAATGGAAAGAAGAAATGGCCTCCATTTTAAAGGAAAACATACACTTTTCATTTCGTAAAGTGTAAGTCTGGTCATTCTATATTCTGAGTCAGGAAAAGACTTTCTAAGATGAAGGGACGCTCACAAGGGAGTTATCCCTCTGGGCAAATTCGGATGAAAATATTACCATGCTCTCACATTCCTGCAAATCTGATGTCAGGAAGCAGAACTGTCTTGTGTTCCATGCTGTTTCTTGGGGGACTGAATGCCTGTGGACATGCAGTGGGGGAAAGTGGTCTTTGGGTTCTCCCAGCTGATTACTTCTCTAGCATGCCACATCATTTGTGGGGATCCTAACTCATTTCTTGGCTGTGAGATATTTATTGGCTTTAGTGACTTGATGATGTACTGTTAGAGACCCAAGCTCAAACTGTTTTACTGCAGCTGATGCCAAAACTATATTTCTGTGGGTGTTGGTGCACTCAGAAGTTAGGGGATGGGGGAAAGGTGAATGGGCAATATGAACAGATTTGACATGAGGATGTAAATAAGGGATGTAGAGGTGTGTGGTCCTATAAAGGTAGCACCAAGTAAAAACACATAGCTCTCACCTCAAAGGGAATAGGAGAGAGCTTACTCTTAAGCCAAAAAGGGTTAACAACCTGGCTGTTGTTCTGAGTCCTCAAGCAGAGTAGGTATCTATCTAATGATGTGGCAGCTTGAATGAGAATGCTCTCCCCAGTCATAGATTTGATTGCTTGGTCTCGAGTTGTTGAAACTGAAAAGGATCAGGAGATTTGGCCTTATTTCAGGAGATGGGTCACTTATAGTTGGAGGTTTCTCTTCTGTCTGTCAGTTCCCAAATAAATGCTCAAAGGCTTAATATTACTTATAAATGCTTGGCCAATGGCTCAGGTTTATTGCTAGCTAGCTCCTACATTTAAATTAACCCAGTTCTGTTCGTCTGTGTATTGCTATGTGGCCGTGGCTTTCACCAGTTTGCTGGCATGCTGTTTCTTGGGCGGCTGCTGGCAACTCCCATTACTCCACCTGTCTTTCTCCCTGAAATCAGTTTGGCTTTCCTGCCTAGCTATTTGCTGCCTGGCTATAGGCCACATTAACTTTATTTATCAGCCCATGACAGCAACACATATTCACAGTGTGCAGAAGGACATCCCATATCAGTCACTGTGGGTGGGCATGGAGATATCAAAAGATTTGTATTATTCCCAGTGTCTTTCTCTACCTCCAACTTTTGGATCAAGATATGAGCTCTCAGCTGTTCCTGCTGCCATGCCTTTGCTCTCCCATCATGGAATCTAACTCTCCAAAAACTGTAAGCCCCAAATTAAGTGCTTTATTTTAGAAATTGCCTTGGTTATGATGCCTTGTCACAGCAATGGAAAAGTAACTAGGACCAATGGTGAAGGGCAAGAAACGTGAAAAATCTAGGGAACTGGCTTTCAAGCAGACCCACACTTGAGATAACTAACTCACCAATCCATCAGTTGCATGAATTGGTTAAGTCATTCCTGAATGCAGAGCCTTAGTCACATTTTAAACCTCGCACCTGGACCTACACTTGATATCTTATGCTAGAGATTAATTTTCTGCATGTGTTTTGTAGGGACAGACCTTGTTAAATCCAGAGCAGAGTGGGAAAGAGATGTAGTAAGATTCAGGTAGGTGATACTGGAGACTAGGTTCAACCGAAGTTTCTAAGAACCAAACTTAAATGGTGTTTGGAGCCTGAGGAGGACATGGTGAGGAGGGAAGGAGAGGCACGGATTCCAGGCATCCCGTAATCTTGTAGCTTCTGTCCTGTTTGTGATTTGACACAAGACTTTCTGCTTGGGTGGGTGTTGTGAGAAAAAGATTCAGTCTTGAGGAAATGGTGAGAGAGACTGGAAAAACAAGCTGACTGGGGAAGTGTGGTGAGATCAGTGTGAGGAACCTGGGCGAGTCTGACGACATTGATCTGGTGACATTTCTGTGCATGCACTTCTGAGATTTTTTTTTCTCTTCAGCAGTCAGATTCTCGCATGCATTCATTTAGACATTTATCAGCTCCAATCATATTTTTGTATATGATGTGCAGCTATTGAAATCAAAGATATAGGAACCTAAGGAAATTAGACAATGCTGAAAAGATAAAAAATACATGATATGTTAGATATTATCTGGTATTAAAAATAACAAAAACAAGGTGTAGGGAAACTAGAATGGGAAGAGGGATTTTATTCCATGTTGAATAACGGGTTCCATAGGTGACAATTGAGCAAACATCCGAAGAGCGTGAGGGTGGCAGCTGTGTCTGTACCTGAGGCAGAAGTGTTCCGGAAGCAGTGATAGATGTAGGTGGCTGGCAGGAGAGCAGACACCTATGTGCTGTGGCGCTGGTGACAAGTGGTGGAGAAGAGGAAGGAGCATTTAGTGGGTCCGTCCCATGCGTAGACAGAGGCAGTAAAAGTCTGATAATGAAGGTCACTCTTCTGTGGGTTTCTGTCAGTGGTACTGAGAGAATAAGCAATGAAGGCGTTTGGAAGAAGATGCTGGTGATGGGGGCCAAGAATGATCAGGGAATGAGTTGAAAAGAGGAAGAATTAATTGTAGAAGTAGTTTGGGGCCCATCCCTCATGGCCTTGAGGGACAACTGCCTTGGTTGTGTTTGAGGAGGCCACCTGTATGTGGTTAGTGGCATTGAGACAATGAACAGTGAGTTCTAGTGAGTGTTGGCTACCTGTCAGTACTCTGCCTGGTCAAGGCATTAGCTGTGTTGGGCAGATGCAGGTCCTATGAATGAGAGAGATGGCCCCTCATATATAGGCTATAGGGGCTGCTATCTGCAGTGACAGATATAAGAACCTATAAGAATCCATTCTCCGGTTTTACCGTATGCTACTGCCTTTGTATTGAATCTTTCTTTGCAATGCCTGTGGGTCTGGCGTCTCTGCTCCAAACTTGCAAGTTTGAATGACCAGATGTCCTTTCACCAGTAACAGCATTCACGTAATTTATAAAACCCATGTGTGGGTTTATATGGAGACGCCGCACAATGTTTCATGGCAGAGAGAAACCAAAGTCGCGACCTTGCAATCTGGTGTGACCCGATGACCTACAGTTGACTTTGCACTGTCACCCAGGACCTTTGGGCTTTGCTACTCTCTGCCGGCTCTAACCTGCTTGTTAGATATGCAGATTCTTTAGGATAAAAGTTAATTAAATCATCATGTGGTGTGTGTATACTTTAAACCCGACAATTCCTGCTCTTGAGAGCTTCAGAGAAAACGGTTTTCTCCTTTGCTTAAGATCATTTCTCTGAGATCCTTCTTGCTGCAAGCAGTTCTCACAGGCCTTTGCTACTTTCTTTGAGAGAAATAGAAACATTTGTATAATTACTTTGCTCCAAAGTGGAGCCTGCATCATCTAATTGCTGCTGTGATGGGAAACCATTGCCTTTTCATCTTCTCTGTCCTTTCAAGATCCAGACCCCTTTTCTTTCTAGATAAGAAGACTGGCCTCGGAACATGCATTACTCCCGCTACTCCCTTTCACTTCCCTTGAGTTTAGTGGAGCTAAATAGCTCATGCTACATGATTAATTATCCAAATGCTTTGTACAAGGTTTTCCAGAATCTCCCTGATATGTAGTTCAGTCAGAGTCTGACTCTTCTTGCCTGGCCTTGTGTATAGTCTTCACGGAAGTCATTTTATGGATAAAGAAAGACTATGTCTCTGCCTGAGCACTGTAGTTTCACTTGGCAGGCAAAGCACAGACACCCTTGTCATTGGCCAGGCTATAGAAGTAATTGGACCAAGTGTGGTGACCTGAATTGATAGCAATGAGTTTCCCTGGGCTTGGAGTGACTGCACCCTGTGCTTTGTATGTATTGTTTTTAGTCTGTATAATTCCTACAATATACTGTTATCCATCCCATTTTTCAAAGAGGTTGAGAGAGAAATTAAGGGTCTGCCCAGCATCATAAAATTAACAAACAAAACTGACCTTCAAGTCCAGGTAAATCTGACTCCATGGAAACACTGTTAAGCTCTGTACTAGAACCCCCTGTCAGAACGGAGACCCTCAGACCATTCATTACAAGGAGTTCTGACTGCTGCCCACAGCTCACCTGCCTGCCTGATGAAGAAATCGGGAGGGGAACACTCGGGTGCAGGAGGTCAATAACACATGTAAGATATTGTCAAGCTAGAACTGTACCCGGGGGAAAAGGAAGGCCCAAGTAGAACGGTTCCGTTTACACCAGATAGAGTACCCGGTCTTGGACGATGACATGAAAGGCTGTCGAACATGAAGGAGCACAGCATGAAGAGTGAAACAAGTTCTTGCTGAGCTGTGGTTGAGTCTGAGCACAAGAAATGGCTAAGTGGCCAGGCAAACCTTGAAAGATAGGTAAGGGTGGGTACACCCGAGGACCTGAAATAGGACAAAAGGGAGAAATGTGTCTGCCTGAGTGGAAAAACAGTTCACATGGCTTACTTCTGCAATTTCTGCAAATATGTACTTATTCTCATAGGGACAGTAAAGAGGAAACATCCCAGAATTTAGAGATGAAGAGAGTAGTAGGATGAATGCCCTTTATCCAAAATGCTTAGACATGAAAGTGTTGGGCATTTGCTCATGCTCAAAAATATTTTCACACACATATTAGAGTGTTTTGAGATGAAACTGGCATATAAATCCAAAATTCACTTATGTCTCATATATACTTCATTATACATATAGCCTCAAAGAAATTTTATACAATATTTTAAATGATTTTTATAAGAAATAAAGTTTGTATATGCTGAATTGATGGGCTTTGGGAGTTATATCAGCACACTAAAATTTCAGATTTTGAGCACTTCGTGTTCTTTTAGGGAGGTATGACCAACAGTCCATGAAATAGAATTTGTAAAATATTTAGTATGAAGCATGTCCAGAAATATAGAAGAGCTGAGCAGAGAGCAGTAACATTGCCTACACTGCCGCTGCTTATTCTGTGCTTCCCACACCCACAGACAATCGCTGCTCATTCTTAGAGAGGAACACGCGTACATGCATGTGTTTAATCTGACTCATGTGTGAACAGCTTCCATCACATTGGACCAGCTTGGGGTTGTTGCACAGGAACATATTGTCTGTGGATTTTGTTCAGTGGTTAGTGTGTCAGGTTAGGATGAAAGGACAGTTCATGAGTGGAAAGCGTGCACTGAGCTGTCACACATAAGAGCTGGGTGCTGAGGTAGCTCATGGCTGAATAAACAGAATGACTGATTTTTATTATGATTGATACTAACGATTATCCAGACAATTAATACTCAGAGCTTGGGGAATAGCAATAGGTTAAATCAGTATGGCAGCAGCACCACTGCCTTGCATTTGTATTTAACAGTTTAACAAAAATTGTTAAAGTCTTAAATAATGACGTTTGCTTCTCTCTGTAACTGTTGTAAATTTTGAAATAGAACAAATGGATAGAGATAATTATTCTTCATTAATTTTGTGTGATTATATGATTTCAGATAATGGAGATAAAATTCCTGAGCTATTTTGGTGTTCTGGAAAACACAGAATAGTTACTGATATTTGAAGTGAGATATTTTCTTTCTTATTTTCTTAAAATTAGTTGGGTGGACACACCAGACAAATATTCTAAGATTACATATAGAAGTACATGCACTGGTATTCATATTAAGAAGGGTCTGTAATGTCCTTCAAGGATGTCTGTTTACCTATCCACCTTACAGACTAACACAGGAAGAACTGGCTCCTTACCTCTCTAAAGCCCCAATGTTACACCCATGCTAGCAGTGGACCTAAAGCAGAGAATCAATTGTCTTCTTATGGCTGTTGAATAGAAAGTGTGCTTTTTTTTAATAAATTATTTCTGGTTGGCCCCATCCCTGCTGTTTCTCCCAGGCTCAGGGAAGAAGGATCTGGACAGAGAAGATGGGAAAATCTTTGAAAGTCAACTCAGGAAAATACCCAGAGCTTTGTACCCTTCAGGCATGAGGATATAATAACTGAAATGAGGTGTTTCTTAGGTGGTCTAAAAATACATTAAATAACAATGGTTGCTAAAGTCTGATATCTAAAAATTAATCCTGAGTTCCCCCAAAGCAATGAACATATTGCCCACGAAAGTCACCATCAATGTTTCCTCTAATGAAACAAGGCTTATGTTCAGCGTCCCCTTGTTCGACAAACGTTCTTGAGAGTCCATGTGCAGGCTCTGCTCAAGGGGAGGCGGTAGGAAACTTTCTAGCTGGTATGCAGAGTTAAAAGAATGGTCGTTTAGTTTTTGCTACTTTTTTTAATTTGTGGACATGGAGAAGCTCGGCAAGTGGATGAGGTGAATCTGTAGGGAAGAGGAACTCAGTGGAGAAGCAAACACCTGAAGATTGGAGGCAAGAAGACAGCACATTCCCCATGATGTTATCTGTTCAGTTCCCCTCACCCAGCCTCTGTAAGTAACACTTCAATTTCAATTCTGAGATAAATCTTTCAGACGTCGCCTATGAGGGGAATTCTGTAGACTCTTTCAGACATCGCCTATGAGGGGAATTCTGTAGTACCGGTCTTTTTGTGCCTGGTTCATTTCATGAACCGTGATGACTGCTATAAGGGAAGGACATTTGTGACTTCCTTTTGTGACTGAATTGCATTCCATTTTAAAGACATGCTTACATGTCTTGACAGCTGTGACGAGGGTGGCTGTGAGCACAGAACCCAGGTCTCTCTGGCCCACTGAGTTCATTATCTTTGGACCAACAACTAGCAGAGCTTTGCCGGATTATAGGGCAAGCTGACTTGCCAACCCTTAATTTTAGTTTCTGAGGAACCCCATATTGTTTAATATGTAGCCTTAACTAAAAACAAGCTCAACTTCAATTATTTGGAGAATATACTTGACACCCATGCTATGCTTATGTAATGATCTTTAAAAAGTTCTAATTCTAAAAAGAGGATTGTCTTGTATGATGGTCTTTCACAGGATTCTGCTCCCTAAAACATCCAGTTACTTGCTTGCAAAACAGCAACAATTGTGGTTGCTCTCTCCAACTGTTTCCTGAGTATTTCCCGGGTGTCTGATGTTCAGAGCTCAGCAATAGTAAGCTCTCATTGTTGTCTTCTGTATCATTACAAAGATAAAAATCTGTTCATTTAATTAAGTATGTACACCTTTAACCATGTGCCCTTCATTTGCCAAATCATGTCTCACTGAAGTTTGTGTATTTACAAATCATTGATTTTTTTCACTTCAATTAGCTAGCAATTGATTTTTAAGATAACAAAGTTGAAGTTTTATTTATTTATGTGTGTATTTATGAATCCATTTATTTATTAAGTTAGAAAACAATGCACTAAGTCCTTCAGGACTGTCCTACCCTAGAGTCCTATGGGTAGGTCAGGAACTGCAGGGTTTTTTTTAGGTTGCTTCTGTTCTGTGCATTTAATGCACACGTTGGTCTATGGCATGAATCAGTGAGCATTGCCACACGGATCCAGCAGTGACTGGTCCTCCACTCCCTCCAGCTCTGTGCCCCACTTCTCCACTAGGCTCCATGTGGGCTCAACTGGCATGGCCTGGGATGCTTCCCCCTGGGATATGGCCTGTTTTCACAAGGCTGTTCTCCATCGACTCTAAGAATGGCGTACTGATCCCAAGGCCACCAGAGCAGGCCTTCCAGGTGAACTGCAGCTGTGCATTGTCTGTTTTCATTGTGTGCTATGGAAATGTTTTTAAGAGACCTTTTGAAATATAATCTGTATACCTTACAGTTCATCTGCTTTAAATGTATAATAACTATTTTTCAGTAAATTTATAGGCTGTAAAGCTTGATCCCTTGTTTTGTACATTCAGAATAAAAAAAAAACCAGCTAACTATTCATGGGCAATCAGCCTGGATTTCTGGATTCCTTTTCTACCCACACCCGTCTGGCACATAGCAACCGCTAATTCACTGTCTATCTCCAGAAGTTTTGTGGCAAAATGTTTCCTTTTTAACCTTATGGTAGCACATCCCTGGCCAGCAGCAGCTTAGCTGTTAGGTGCACTCACCTTGCCGAATGTCAACCCCTCTATCTCCTGTGCACATTCTTCATCTTCCATTTTGTTCTGTCCTCCTCTCTGTGGTCCCCATTTTGGCTTTGCTCTAGCTGTTCCTGCCACACTGGGATGCCCATTTTCTCTTCAGTACTCTGGTCCTTACTTTCAACATCCAATGGAACATCAAGTCATCTCTACTTTAACAGCTGTTGGGTCACACAAATCAAGAACCCCAAAACCTATGTAGTTAAAGGGGAGTGTGGGGGAGACCGAGGGAACCTAACTACGGCCCTTGAGCAGAACTGTCACCTGCTAAACCTGCTGGGCCTATTTCATCTCTGTGTCCCATGGTTTTTCCTCTCGCTCACCCTCTGGTTAACTATCTACCCCATCCGCAGCATACGACTTTTCTAGTTTCCTTACCCTAATCTGTCAGCAGTGGTTCCCAATACAGCCTGTAAGACATTCCAATCTGAGAATCTCAATGGCAGGCTCACAATAAAGAAAACAGATTGAACCAAATTCGGCTTTGGATCTGTGTGGTCTGGGAACTCACTACACTTGCAGGAGCTGGCTCTCCCCCTGGTGACTTCTTGGTTGGAGCAGCCCTTAAGCTTCCATGCCAAGGGGTCAAAAGTTTACCAAAGGTTGTCCTGAGTGGTCCCTTGCTGTCTCTTTGGCCTTATCAACTTCCAGGGTTTTCCCAACAACTGAGAAGTAAGATTTTTCTCTTCTCTTTTCTCCTCCTGCCTCAGAATCCTCAGAGCACTGAACCCCAGAATTCTTAGCACTGATCTTTTATGTTGCTCCTCCACTGCTCAGTGAGGTTCTTAGACTCTACTTTCTCCCTTCCTCCTTTTCTCATGGTACAGAAAATCTCCATTCCCCTGGAAACTGTGGAGGAAGGAGCACCTGACTGACCACGATCCTTCCTCTGTTCTTACCCTTGTTAATGGCCATCTCCCTTCCTGCAACCATCTCCTGGGTCTCATGTGGCATCCCAGAGGTTTTCAGTGACCTAGTTTTACCCTCCTGGACTCGCCCTGAGGGAAAACTTTAGGTCTGCTGTGCAACATAAAAGCCAAAAATCGCCTCAAAGTGTATTCATTCTCTCTGCATTTTGAAATACGGATTTTTTTTTATGTTCTCTAACGCACATCCTTCTCACTCCAGGACTGAGTTACTGCAGTTACCTGATGCTGTTGTCCTCATCTCTATCTTCCGTCATCATTGATGCATCTCAGCAGTTTATTGCTCATTTTGCATCTCCTCTGCTAGGTTTTCTTCAATACGGGTCATACACTAAATACCTAGGGGCAGGTAATAAAAATAAAAAATGGCTTTTTGCATGTTTAGCAATTAGCAAAATCCTTTAAGTATATAAATAATGGTTTCTATTTTCCCAAAAATCTAGGGACTTTTTGATCTGTATTTCCTCTTTCTAATTTTATAGAGTTCACAAGAAAATTTCATTTTCCTTTTAACGTACTGGCAAGGAGAAAACCAACCGCATGTGTTCTCGTAGAGGTAACATCAAGAGGGCTGACTTCAGTTCTTTAGCCCCCTCCCCTGTTAAGACCCCTCTCGTTCTCCCAACATATATTTCATCTAGGCACACTGCCATCTTTTCTCATGCCTTCATGGAACGAGTCCTCTCGTGCCTGAGTTCATCCATGCTCATTTTAGAGTCTAGCTCCTCTCAAGTTCTCTGCTACCATTTATCGCCTCTCTCCTGCATGCCGAGCCAACGTTATGGTTATGCTTTCCCTGTGAAACCAGGTATGCTATTTAATGATGAGCTTGGATACTCTGTCTCTGAAAAGACCATACTTAACATAAGTAAATTTAATATCACTGATAAATACAGCTAACGGTTAAATTAACAATGGAGGAAGTTAATTGCCCAAATAGAATTGTTTGCTTTCATGCTTTAGGTCCCTTTTGCAGCAGGTCTTCCTCCCAGCAGTATTTGTTACCATTTGGGACACTGTAGAGAGGGTTGGTTTGCCTACATGATTTAAATGAACCATATGATAGCATCTACAGAACATCAAGACAATCGAAACATTTTAGCAAGTAATTGGTTAGTTATAGCACATATATAATTTAACTCAAGATGCTTTGTTTGCTATTTGAAAACCCAAAAGAGATTTAAATGGTATGGGTTTTTAAAAATTAACTTCCTTAGTTATATGTATGGTCATAAACGTGTCTTTTTCTTATGAAGTTCTCATGGCTACCTGTATCTCTCTGGCATGACTTTTGTGCGCAGAAAATGCAGAAGGAATGCATATTGTTAGCAGTTCACTCCAGAGTCTTGTGAAGCAGTTTGCGTAATTTCATTATTGCAATCAGGTGAATCTATGAAGACAGGACATTAGCACCCATTCATATTAGGAAAGAATGCTTTTGACTCATGTCCACATTACCTTGGGTGATCTCACTCATTGCCTGATGTACCAAGCAAAGCTGCTGCTTTAGGATTGTTGAATAGCGTTAACCTGAGCTGCAGATGCACGTGAATGTGATGTAAGACCACAAAGCTTCTACGATACTTTTTGGTTTGTAAGGTGACTTCACCTGGTATATTCAGAGAGGTCCTGGTGCAGCCTTCCTTACCCACTCTGAAAAAAGACAAGACTTTACAGAACCCCTGCTAACCAGCAGCCATTAGCGTAAGCAGAGAATACCAGAAAGGCCAATTCAAATGAAAGAGACTGTGTGGTAATAGAAGGTAATAACTACAGCAATGCTCAAACAAGCTCCCAGTTTGATGGTCTCATTCAATTGTGAAATTGTGTATTTGCAAGAATAGAACTTTCTATTGTAAAAGTTGGCGATGAGGGAACTGTTCTGTCCAGCCTATTTATCTGCGCCATTGACATATGGCATATGCAGCAGCTATGAGAAGTTTTTTTAAAAATTAACTTCAATGTAAAAAAAGGTCACCTTCTGTGGCCCCTGTACTCAACAGCATGGTGCTGGAAAGGAGACTCCATCTGTGTCTATAGAGAGGACTCAGAATGCTTTTTGTTCTTCTGTTTGAATCAAAGATCAAAAATTTTCAATGTCTTTACTTACTTTTCAGCTTCAAGGTGAAGATTCCCTGGGAGGAAATAGGGCATTGGAGCTCTGAATGTGAGGCAGAGCTACCATGAAGCAAGGGAGAAGGAAGTATGTCCTCTGTCCATTGTCAGGCTGCCCACTGGTGGCTTCTGCTTCTGTCAGAGCTGGTCTTTGGGGAAGATGTAATTCAGAGAGAATGCACACAATATCCAACTCAAGGGAATGTTTTGTTTTGTTTTGTTTTTTAAATCACTTGGGCATTGTCTTAAGTCACAATAACACATCTCATAGGTCACAGCCTTAAAAGTCACGGTCGTCATTGCAAAGATTCCAGGTCTCTAAAGCCAAGCATCTGTTTTTCAGTATTTGCATCTCCCTAGCGATAAGACTCAGGCATACAAGAAAACTAAGCTTCATTAAGCTCAGCTCTGATCTAAACAAAACAGGTTGAAGGAACATTTGGGGGGAATTGCTATTCATAAATAAACAATCAAATAATATAATAAATTTCCACACAGTTTGAGGAAAGACCTGGAGTCAGTGACTGGTTACTTCACCTCAAGAATGAGTTAGAGAATGCAGGAATCCCACTGGAGAAAGGGCAGTTTCTCCTATGCTAATGGCCTGTAGCTAATAACCTCTTCCAATAATCACCATCTTCTGATGAGGAGCATTCTGTTTTGTGCTGAATACCATGACTCAGATTCTAATTTACATGACCTTCACATTCTCCAAACTTTCCAACAAACAAAGTAACTCTCCATGGACTGGCAAGAACCTGCGTCTCAAGGGACTGTCTTTGGTGTGCTTCCCAGAGTGATAACACCAACCCTGTGAGAGGGGGAAGGATTCTCAGTGACTTCCTAGTCCCCATTGGTTAGAGTGTTAGTTTTAATAGAACACTGGGGTTTAGATCTGTGAACAAAAATAGGAGATAGCAAGTGGATGAGTTATCATAAAATAAGCAAAAAGCAAAATACTAACACTATGGCCCATATATATGGGCCTCATTTCTCGTTTTCCTACACGTCAAAGGGAGTTTGGTTTCATTGGCAGCTCATAGCATGCATGCAAGCATGCATACATACATACATACATACATACATACATACATACATACATACATACACGAGATGAGAGACGGTTCAGCAGTTAAAAGCACTGCCTGCTCTTCCAAAGGTCCTGAGTTCAATTCCCAGCAACCACAATGTGGTTCACAACCATCTGTAATGGGAGCTGGTGCCCTCTTGAGGAAGAGATCTGGTCAGTTACCACCCATCTTCATCTACTTAGACCGTGAAACCCAATATGGACAAGTTCAACAGAACCAGTATATATGGACAGCCCATGCATGCTTCAGCATTATATATATAGAACACAATGGATTGAAGCAATGATATACACAGGTTGATTGTGAACTCTCTGTCTTAGAAGTGTTAGGATTACACAAGTGTGCCACCATGCCTGTTTTTGATATGTAGCTTATCAGAGAAAACACTACCATACAGGCAGATAATGTCTATTCTTAATCATGAACTTGGGTTAGGGTAGCTTGAAGCTGATGAGCCCCTGTCCTCTGGGGGGGAGGTATGCCTTTCTCTTTCAGATCATCATTAAATCATCAGGAAAATTGAGACAGACAGCATAAAACATTTTAAAATTCTGGCCTCTTGAATATTCTTTATCAACAAGCATCAAATTCTATTCAATTAAATTACCTGCAGGTTTATAATCTATCATTTATCTCTGAAATAGTTATTTCCTTTTATTCCCCTTCTCAGTTAATGCCCACACCCAGACTTATGAAGTGGTCTGTGGTTTTAGGTAGGGCTAAAGGCTGCATGTCCACATCTCAAAGTTTGCGTTCGTTTTATTTTCCAGGGCTTGACTATCCACTTCCTTGGCTCTTTCATGTAAAAATTACCCAGCATGGAATGGGTTTCCCTTAATATTTTGCCTTTTGACTATTAACCCATATGTCCTTGAGACTGAGGGTAATGAGTTCACAGACCGCTTCATGAGCCTGGATGTGGCCATTAATTATGAAGGAAAATAAGAGAAAATAAACTTGTTTTAAGCATAAATTATAAATTATAATTATGCAGATGAATTAATTGAATAGAATTTAATGCTTTTCATTAGAGAATACCAGAATTTAAAATTTAAAATATTTTAAAATAATATAGGTACAAATTAGCCAAATCCACATGAATTAATTAGGGGACACTCAAGAATTACTCATTTGGAAACATACTATTTTTTTCTCATCGTTCATTTATTAACCTCCAAAGTACAACCATATTTAATTCTTTTCCAAGAATCAGGCTTATAATGATTTTATTTGAGTACCAGGCAGGACAGCTTTGAGGTAGAGCCTACACCATTCAGTGTCTGTGATGAATTCATACCATACTTGACTTGTCCAGGTCTCTTGATTGCCCATTTGCCCTCCTTATTACCTGTCACTTCCCTCTGCCGATCGGTGCTCTTTTGACCATGAACTTTCTTTTTCAAGCTGCTCGTGAGAAACAAAACTATGGTATTATCAGGAAGAGCCTCCTCTGGTAAAGGAAGAAACTTTCAGAGCCAAAGGTGGATGCAGGAACAGAGAGGCAGTCTGTTTGAAAGGCTTAGCACACAAGTGAGAGAGAAAAAGAAATGGGAGCAGAGGCATGGGCTACATGGGGAGTGATAGGAGCCTTTGGAGTTGAGAAGAAGTTTAAATTTAGACATTACATAATGCTCATCAGGGTTGCACAGCAATGCAAGTCTCGTTTTTGATAACTACTAGACTAACTGCTCTCAGAATGGTCTTCAACTTGGAAGAGCATTTCAGAAGATGCCTAAGCTCTGCTCTGTAGAGTATTTATAACCAGGCTGAACGCACAGGAATGGGCAGGAAATAAGACCTTAGCTCCTGTATTAGAGCTAGTTCTTTTCTGCCTAACACAGAAGCAAATGCCCCTGGAGATCTAATTCATGAACACATTCATTTTTTGTTTGGTTTTTATTAATTTGAAATGATATTTGTTAAGAATAATGTGCATACAATAAATATGAAGACTTTAAGTTTAATGATAAGTAGAGCATGTTCATAACCCCATTTTTCCTCCTCCCGTTTCTTGGTTCATTCTCCTTCCCCTGGTAACCACAAAATCTATGCCTATGCACAATCACTTGGCTAGCTATTTAAGAACTTATTGTAAACAGAGCCATTTGGCCTATATTACTTTTGTTGATTTTTTTTCCCGAATGTGGTGCTAGTGACTAAACCCAGGGCCTCACCTATGCTAGGCTGGGTTAGTTACACCCTAGTACTGACATGTATCCTTAAGTGTCAGCTTCTTGGACTTCACTTTGTTAGATTCCTGCACGGTGTAATTTCTTATCATAGCTGGCTTATTTTTAATCTTCCATTCAGTTCATTTGGAGTAATTTTACTGATCATTAGTTCTGGTTCAGCTTTATTAACTTTGCCACAGTTTGAGTTATTGAGGAACCTTTTCTTAGTTGAGAAAAGACTTCCATCAGGAGACCTGTGAGCAAGTCTGTGGGGCATTTTCCTGATTGATGGCTGATGTGGTATGGCCAACACTGTGTGTGGGACAACCCCTAGTCAGGATGTCTTAAATTGTACAAGAAAGCAGGATGATCAAGCCAAGAGCAGCATACTGGTAAGAGCGTTCCTCCATGGCATCTGCTTTTCAGTTCTTGCCTTTAGATTCTTGCCTTGAATTCCTGTCCTGAGGAATAAGAGAGATAAATCATTTCCTTCCAAAGCTGACTTTGGTCATTGTGTTTTATCACAGAAAAGCAAATTATTTTGTGCTTACATTTTACATAATGCTATAATGTAGTGCTTTTTAATTTCTTTATCTAATACTGCATTTGGGGATCTGCCAGTTTTCTTCAGCCTACTTTTCTATCAATAAGAACAAGTTAATTTTTCTGATGTTTCCTCATTTTAATCAATTCTACAACAGTGATCTTTGGACATCTGAGTACGCTAGTGCACATCTAACGTGACGGTTAATTTGCAGGCCGTGAGTGCCTTGTCCTCTCCAAGGCTGTGGTTGCAGTTTCCTTTGTGGTCAGTAAGGCCAAGAGGCCCTGTAGCTTAGCATCCCCACCAGTGTGTGGTGTGTCCTGACTCTTGGTGTGCTTGTCTGTGAGCTGTGATCTAGTCTCCTCTCATTCTCTTTCTCTCTGTGTGTTTCTTTGACTATTCTTTTGGCATATTCATATACTTTTAGATTTCACCCTTAGTGAACTGGTTGCCTTTGGTCCATTTTTTCATAGAATGATGTTCTTTTGCTGATGTGTGGGAGTCTTTATTTTTGTGGATATTAATTCTTCACTGGTTATTTTTCTTAGTAACATCTATTAACTCTGGTATCTTTTCTTCTGTAATAATTATTTTTGAGGCATGGTTGTGCACACCTGTGCTCGCACTACATGGAAGGTTTCGGCAAGAGAATCTTTGCAGATTCATGTCCAGACTGAGCTACAGAGTGAGACTCCATGTACAAAAACCAAACCAAGCCAAATAATCAAGCAAAAATACATTCAATAAATTAATAAATTAACACAAAGATAATTATAATATGGTGACATTTAACAATTTTTCCTCTATTTCATCTAAATGAGCAAATTTCTTAGCATTCTTGGTGCTGGATTTGGGGAAACTGGCCTGTCTAAACTCACAATGTCTCCACTAGTTGTTGGCTTGAAAACACCACACGAAACGAAGACATTTTGATGTAGTTTTTCTTTTGGAAATGCTGCCCTCCAAAGGTGCAGCATGGCATACTGGGAAAACCCCAGGTCTCAGGCTGGAAGGCACAGACATGAGCGCTATTGTCTATCTCTGCCCACAGCCCTGCACAGCTCAAAGCCTCAGCGTGTGCTGTGTGAGGCTCTGTGAGCAGAGCCTCGTCAGTCATTCACTACGCCTGGCATTGGTCTTCATAACTGAGTTTTGAGGTTAAACTGAGTGGGGTTAAGCATCCAACTTGCTGAGTAAATTGTACGGTGTCTCCTTGCCATGTCTTTCTCTTGTTGGGGTTCAGTTTGCTTTCAAATCTTTGCTTGTCAATAAAACAATAGATTTCTGTAGGCTGTTGTTAGTATGTTTTAGTAGACTTTTGGTGCTATTGAGGAGGGAATTAGGAAGAAAAGGGTGTTAACTGAGGGTTAGATTTAGCTATTCTAGACTATGCAGATAAATATAATTTGAGCATCCAGTGTTGGTAAAATGATCCTGGTGAAGCTAAACTTAGCAAACCACTCATGATTCTTCTTACTTATTTCATTTTCATCCAAGCTCACTTGCCTCTATCTGTATCACTTGTGTGCCCTGACCATGTTCTACCAGTATGTCATATGTCTTCATGCCTGAGACCCATCCTTAACATTCTCTCTCTACAATATTTTATGTCTTTTTTCCCTTTTTTATGGTCACCATATTTCTTGCCCCCAGGGAAGCTCACTTCAGGTTTCACCAGGCAATTAAATGCTTGTTTTCTTTTTCTTCTGGGGTGGTAGCTCTTACATAACAGATTCCCATATATAACATAGGCTCAAAACAGTAATAATGAATAAAATGGTTTAAATTTTCATAAATTTATATTTTATAGGAAATATAGTTTTACTTATAAAGGAAAATTAAATAGCCTTCTTAAACACAATCCAAGCTATCATGTTCATTATCATAGTATCACAGTATTATAATGATCATAGTATCATTATCAAATTAGCATAGTATTATTTGTAGCCCTTTCCTCCTCCGTCCACCTCAGATCTCTCAGCAATAGATATTCTAGATAAGGTTACAAGGATGGGAATAAATCTCACTACAGAAATTACTAAACTTGTATTCAGTATTTAAAGGAAGCTTAAGAATATCCATCCATTAATGCTTTTTCTCAATGCAACAATCATCTCTTAAAACAGGTCATATATACCACTACCAGCAACAGATGTACAAAGCAATATGAGCAACAGATTAATATTTAGAGAGCAAGATTGTGTCCTACATGGAGAATTCTGACCTCCATTTCTGACATCCTGGGTAAATTTCATAAGAAAATTAGTTGGAGAAAGAGAACTGGGACTATGAGGTGAATTCCTACCACCAGTTCCACGTGAAGCAAGTGACAAGCTGTCAGTCACACTGCAAACTGTCTACTCATTGTCTCAAACGTGCCTGGACCATCCGGTGATCAGTGACTACGATAATCCAGGCACCACACTGGGTGGAGTTCTGGCACAAGTGTCTCACTACATGATAAAAATAAGACCATAGCAATTTGGAATGTGCACAAAACATTTAAATAGCATATTTTTCATAAGCATAAAATGTATTTCTTATAAACATGAAGTTTAGGAAAATGTAAGCCACTGTAATCATTATCACTACTTTTGTACCTTTTTAAAATTAAAACATAAGGATGGAGATTTAGAGTGATAAAAAGAATTAGAATCAAAGCTCTAAGTGGTTCTGAGCACCACTACTCCCACCTAAAGGTTCATTGTGAGCTCCAGCTCACGTCATCAAGTAGCTCTCTGGAACGTGACGTCATCCCCTTTGATGCTTCAGTGAGCAAATTTGACATGTTTTATTTAACCATGTACCAAATGCCTCCACTATTTTTTCCTGTCAAAATACAATGAAGCATTTTGTGAATAATTCTTTCTAGAGGTCTTCTTTTTAAAAAACTAAATTCCTAGAAGTATAATTACTGGGTCAGAATATGAAGAATGTTAGGGTCCCATGAGAGATGGAGGCAAATTGCCCACGTTATCTCAAATGTATTCTAATAGCATCAATGTCTGCTTACACAAAAATAATTTCTGTTCTTATGACAGAAAAGTACTTTTGACATTCACAGCACCTGGGAAGCTTCTTATGAATAGGAAATACTAAGACAATAGAGCGATTTCCGAAGAACTGTTGAGCAAGAGCACAGCCTCACCAGAGGTTAATGGGTTGGGGTTTCCAGGCCGTTTTATTATCTCTCCAGAGAGTTTCACATGGTAAGATGTTCACTCAGTACTATTTATCTTCCCTTTGAAGAAACAAATGGCAGTTTTTATTTTTTTTTCAAATAGCAGTTTTTAAACAAAATATTTGAGTTAGGTAACGAAGTTAATACATCAGCTGTGAAAAATCTGTATTGTTTGTAAGGAATGGTTATTGAATGCTCAGTTATCATTTAGACTCCAAACTTACTTCTTTTGTGTTTTGAGTTTTTGTTTGTTTGTTTGGATTGGTTTGGTTTGGTTTGGTTTTTCGAGACAGGGTTTCTCTAATAGCCCTCACTGTCCTGGAACTCACTCTGTAGACCAGACTGGCCTCGAGTTCACCTACTTTGCCTCCCAAGTGCTGGGATTAATGGTGTATGCCACCATACCCTGTTCAAAATTACCTTACAAAAAACAAAGACATAGTTTTTGATTCTGTCCAAATTTCATATAAAATCTAATAATGGTACTTAACCAAACAAAACAGCGAAAATGAATACAAAATATGCATGAACAGGAACCTGGAACATCATTTACTAAGAAGTGGAGAGGAGGCTGGAGGTATAGCTCAGTAACAGAGCCCTTTCCCAGAATGTATGAGGCTGTATGCTCAGGCCTGCACCGAGAGGATTTTGTGACTGACAGTGAAATCCAATTTCAGCTCATCCCTAACTAGATTTGATCCAAGGCCTGTTACTTTAGGGCCACAAGCTTCAGTTGCTCTCCTATGAAATTGTATTTCTGTTATTTAGAATGTGAACTCAGAGCTTTGGGATGGAAAGGGAAGAGAATAGAGGCTCCTCTTTAGAGGTGTCTCTTAACTAGTAATTTTCTGTCCCTCCTCCCTGAGAGAGTTTGGGCTTCTGCTGGATTGATCCTTCTCTGTTCCCATGATAGAGAATGATAAAAACGCAAGGTACACATGAGGAGGAACCATGACTGTCTTGATTGAAATTATAGAATCGCAGTAATGTCCTTTCCAGGATCCACTTCCAATGCCCCCAGTTTAAAACGAGGATGGTGTCTTTGTGTTTTACTAACCTACAGGCAATTCTTAGTCCAAGTGTGGTTTAGAAACCGTCAAAGAATGGACTCTTTCATTGTGCTCGCCTCACGGCCTTTCTTCCGAGGGGAAGGGTGATGGCGAATTAGCTCTTTATTTCTCAGAATGCTGGAACCCGAATGGGAGAAATATTCAAAGACCATTCAGTGCCCTGAGTACCTTCAAAGAGCCTGCACATCAGCACTTGGTCTCCTAGGCAGAGAAGAGACCAATTAGCATCTGTTCTTAAGAGAACTGTCTGTGCTGATATGTGTATACTCTATGGTAAAGATGAAAACCACGTGAGTTGAATGAAATCACTTGTTTGTTTAGACTTTATATTGCATGGCACATTCTGAGGACATTCCACAAGTTTCAGTACAAAAGCAGCATACCTGAGCTAGCAACACTTTCTCTTTCCCGAAAGATTTATTTTGATGCCAAATTTTAAATACCCACTAACTACCGAGATCTGATACCCTTCTTAACATGAAGACAAGGATCAACTCCTTGATGCAGATGGATCATATTTGCTTTGCCACTAATGAGCAGGTTCGGTGTTTTCTTAATTCTGTGTAAATTTACTCAGAAAAAGGAAAGCCACACTTTTTTAATTCATGGAGATATTAACATTACAGACAAATCAATGATACTGGGGAACTGGCAGTTCATGTTGGTTTAATGTATACTTTTGATGAGAGTGTATTCCCAGGGAAGGTAAACACATTGATAAACTCATTGTCCTTGATCTGCCAACACAGTTTCTATTGAATTTCTTTCAGCTCCAGGCACAGATTAAAGAGTTTATGGCCATTATGTGTTGAGGGCTCTTAATGACAAGGGGGTTGAATTTCTCTCTCTGTACTTAGGGAAAGTGGTAGCATTTTTGCCCTACCCTTAACATAGCCTTGTATTTGTAACTCTGTTTTTAGATTCTGTTCCCAGTCCAGTAATTACATCAAGAGATGTGTTCGTCATTATCCTTAAACATTTAATATTGTTGCTGAAACATGACAATGCAAGTCATGGTTTTGAACTGAATACATTTCAAGAATGTATCATTGCTTGGTATCATTTTTATGTTGTAAGGCTTTCTATGTATAATGTCCATTGTGTGTTACAAATGTAAATCCCAGCCAAATGCAATGTTCACAATGGTGGAACGTTTTCTATTTATACTTTCTATTACTTAAGATTTTAGAAATTAAAAATTCATCAGAAAAAAGTTAATGTAATATTAGATAACAAGTTCTCTCCAAATGAACAAACCATTCATTAAGAAATTCTTAACACTTCCCAGTTCTCATGTGGTGATTACAGATCTCATATAATCCCTTGCATATTTATGTTGCTAAGCAAAGTCTCCTGGGGATGCTTTCAGGAGAAATATACGGGGGCCAGCGTCCTATTCATGAAGACATCATTCTTTAGAGAGGTAAGAAACCCATTTCCATCATTAAGTCATTAGTAGCAACAAATAACCTAAACTCACTTAAAACACTTCAGTTGGATGCAATAATACTTCATTAAAATGCAGCTTCGTTATTGAGAAGGAAAGGGGTCAATTAAGCAGATATTTTAAGGGAATATATTGACAGAGAACCATCACCGTTAAATTTACATTCTCATAGCTCAGAAGGTGCTGCAAGTGTGCAGTATGAGGAGCAAGCTAGAACTTCAGTGTGAGCATGTCATGCCAGCGAATCTGCAGTGAACTGCAGACTCCACCCATATTCTTTAGAAGGGAAACAACCCAAGGGAAAGGAAAGAGAAGTTGCTGGAAGTGAGCAAACTGGTGAGGCTGAATAGAAGTCAAATACCCTCATTCTGAGAAAGAAGCACAAGCTATTTAAATGTAAGAGATTTCTTAAAGGACACATAATAGACAATTATTAGAAAAAATAAATTATATGTATATATGAAGTGGTGATATTGCTTATAATATAAATGTTTGATTCTATTGTAGCATCAATATCAGAAAATGATAATGATACACAAAGAAAAGATGTTGTTTTGACCAAGCTTATGAGTCTCCTACATAGTAGGATAAAAAATTAATTAGCTAAGTTAAATTAAAACTGTAAGAGAAAGGAGGCATTTTTGATGATTATCTCAAAAAATTTAGCATGAGGACCTGAACTCCCCAGGAAGGAACAGATAAAACCACAAGATATTCAATAAATACCACATAAAATTGTGAAGGGTGTAGAATTCTAAATTTTTAAATGGACCACCAAATATTTAGTTTAATTAATAATAAAACCCACAACCTAATCATTGTTAAATACCAGAATAACAAGAATACATAATAAATCTTCAGTGTCAAAGTGAAAGATGCCTCATCTAAAAGGAGGAACAGTCAATGTTTGTATCAGCATTAAGTAACAGAAACCTTAGAATGGCATCCTAAATTCTGAGAGTTACATGATTTTCAGTAATAACATTCTTTGCTTAACTGAAAATATATCCTTCAAGCAAAGCAGCAGACTCGATACTTTTAGATCCTCAAGAACTTAACAAACATGCAAACTACCTCTCAACCTGTCTGAGACACTTTAGGCAAATAAGGAACTTAACGGAGAAGGAACAAGATCATGAGGCAACCCTGAGCACAGGCAGGTGGCCTTTGGGAGTGGGCATCACTGTGGGAAAGCAGCATCCATGGGAAAACATGGGATAAAGCATGATTGCTTAGGGGTACTTGGAAAAAAATCTTGGTAGGTATTTGTTTCCCTATATTAGAAAACACACAGGGGTGAGATTAACAACTGATGTGTAAGTAAAGTATTCGGTTTTAAAATGAGAAAAATTTGAGTTAAAATGAATGTACAATAACTCATTAATAAGGGAATGCAATCATAGCACATTGAATCATAGATGCATATACTACTTATGGAATTGCATACAACATAGTCCACATACAAAGGTGAGAGAAGGGATAGGGAATCTTTAACTTTCTCCAATAGACAATCAATCATATAAAATCCATAATGCCATAAATAGCAACATAAAGAATATGGAGAAAGTGCTTTAAGAAATAACTAAAAGGAGTTGAAAGTGAAATTAACCATCTAAGCTAGAAAATAACAAAACATGAGCTTGATTTTGTCCCATTATGTGTCTTCTGATATGGCTTAATTTTTTTTAAATTAAGCTTTAAAAGTCATTAAAATTGTAGAAAAAGAAAAATGACTCTTATTCAGAGGATTCAGGGAGCCAAAATCTTGCTACACCTCTGTAGGTCAGGGTGTAGATTTAACCTTGCAAAGGTCTATATCAACATGGTAAGTGATTGTTCAGTATAAGGTAGTCCCCAAGAAGATTGTTCACAACAGCGACTACTGAAGCCTAGACAGTTGCAGATCATAAAACACACAGCAAGATCTTTACAGACAAGCATCACATATCCTTCTAAATAACTGCTCAGTCAATATATATAATCATCTTATTATGCTTTAAGGCTTATGCTGTTCTAGTAGGTAATTCACTGTCCTGTCATCTTAACTAAAATACTAGCTGGAGAGCTAGTAGATGAAATAATCCCTTGACCATCTAACCAAGCAGTCCATAGGAAAGCCCTTGGACTTGGAATGAATGTTTTAGGTTTCCTGCTCACCCTAAGTGAATTTTTAAATATCAAAATATGTGCAAGGTGTGTGCAAGGTATATCTGTATGTGTTCACATATAGAGATATTTGTGAATGCATTTAAGAAATAGAACTTGCTGGAACTTTGAAGCAAAACTTAAGCAGCTATTGAAGAATGTGATTGATACTGGAAAAGAGCTATGAGCCAGACAAAGGAAAGATAATCCAGGGAGTACTAACATGTGCACAAGCATGGTTGCATTCACCAACATACCTGGTATGGCGGGCAGCCTGTGTGAAATGCAATCCGCTACCTCATGGAAAGTATTCATATCTCTTTCTAGTAGCTCTCAAGATACCTACCACTGTTGCAATGATGCTTCTACCAGCGCAGTACCATGGAAGGCCGTCACCCACCCCTGAAATACCTGCTGCTACCACTAGGCCAGAAGTCATCACTGAAATGATCACCACCTTCCACTGACTGTTGGAGGAAGTAAAACTCTGCTATAGATAGGGAGAGGCTGTGCTCACTTGAGAAAGGACAATGCCTTGCAGGCATCCCGATTCTAATATGATACATTGGGCAATAATAAATTAAAACCAGCATATCAGCCAGACTTCCATCATTCTGGCCAAATATTTGGGAGACACCGTTGAAGAGAGGAAATATTTATCTAGGATGATGGTTTCAGGGGATTCAGTCTAGAGTAGAGTTGCTCGGCTGCGTATTCTAGGCAGAATATCATGGTGATGGGAGTATGTGTGAGGGAATTGTCTTCACTTAATGACCATCTGGAGACAGAGGGAGGGAAAGGTACCTGGATCAGGTGTAACCTTTAAAGACACACCCCCAGTGATTTTTCTTCAGATAGACTCTGCCTGCTAAAGTTTCTAATGTTTCCAAAAGAGTACTTTAAGTTAAGGACCAAAAGCTAAGAACATGGGCTTTTGAGAACAATTTCTATTCAAACCATAATGCTTGGGGTCTAACAATGGGCTGCGGGGACCACTGGGCTAAAAGTATTAGTGAGAAGGAAACATGTATGATGAGCAAAGCTGCTCTCTATATCTTCCTTTCTAGCCACACTTTCCTTTGTCTTATTCTCTGATCAGTACATAGTCAGCAGTGCAATGGTTTCAGTAGAATGTAGGGAAGAGGAGGAGGTCTTTGAGTATCACAGGGCAGAGGTAAACCTGGACATGATCTGAGCTGCAATTTTCTGTACATATTCCTTAGTTGATAGCACCTGAGCCCCAGAGGTGGGATCTGGGATTACCATTTTTAAAATGGTTTTCTAAGAGGCTCTTCAAATGCTTAACTCTTGGAAATATGGGCAGAGAAGTTGTTAAATCACCTTAAAATGTTAATTTATTCTGAATTTAGGGAATATATTTTAAAATACTAAAATATATCTCTTTTTATGGTAAATTTAGTGTATACCAAAAGCAAATTTAAAAATAAAACAAAGTAACAACAGCATTATGTGACCGTCATCCCACTGTGTAAAGAACTTTGTGACATTTATCACAGGATCTCTCCTATCATTGGGACTCATTAAATGTTTGCTGAGTAAATTAATGACAACCCACCAATAAAATCCACCTAAAATTTGAAAGGAAGACGTCATATTCCAGTGGTTGGGGAGATGTCACAGAAAGACAAGGACAAAGGAATTAATTAACAAAGAGGTGCGGTGATTTCCTTAACCCAAGCAAAATCTATTATCTGAGCTTCTACATGCATGTATTCATGACGATTCTTAAAGACAAGAACATAAGTGATGTAGGAGGATCTTCTATCTATCTGTTGCTTTCATTGGTTAATTAATAAAGAAAACTGCTTGGCCTGATAGGTCAGAACATAGGTGGAGTAGACAGAACAGAATTCTGGGAGGAAGAAAGCTGAGTCAGGCAGACG